>JACJUY010003102.1:11472-26048 GCA_014220935.1 Platorchestia sp. MABIK | reverse complement strand
CTTTCCTCAACTCACACGCAATGCAAAACCATTGCCTTTCCTCAACTCACACGCGATGCAAAACCATTGCCTTTCCTCAACTCACGCGCGATGCAAAACCATTGCCTTTCCTCAACTCACACGCGATGGAAAACCATTGCCTTTCCTCAACTCACACGCGAAGCAAAACCATTGCCTGTTAATAAGCTCACACGTAATGCAAAGGCATTGCATGAGGATACAATGTTTGAGAACAATTCTCACTCTCATCGCTCAAGTCCAGTTCACACCGTTCAACACATTTCACACAAGTCCAGACGCAAGATCGCGACGTGCAAATTTCGCTCAGTTTTCATTCTGCAGAAATCTCTGACCTCTCACGCGCTCGGGCTATCCTAGGCGAGCTCGGCGCTAGTTGTTCCAAATCTTATAAATTTACATATTCTATTCGAGTGAATAAATTGGCTTTCATGGAAGGCGGTCTCTGGGGGCAGCCGCTCGACGTTCTCGACCCATTATCAAGACAACACTTCATTCCAACGAAGGCAAATTGATCACTTAGTTGAACCTCGGCAAATCTCTTAATCTAATTTCGTATCGAGCGCGCAAATTGCGAGGGATTGCGCTCGACGCTATTGCTAGAAAGATAAATTGCATGAATTTCTGTCCCTAACATGCAGGAATAAACTGAGAAAGCAGTTCGCTAATGGTTCTGACGTGAATTTTTACACAGTGTCAGTGTGTTTCGAAGGGAATACGAGGCTTAGAAATCAGTTTTATTGACGTGTGTCACGAAACATTTTATTTCGTTTCATTAGGCAATATTTTATTGCATTTTGTTAGGTAGAGCACGGAAAGCTTGGAATGTCAGACCGTTAAGCCGGTGCCGGTGTCGCTTGGGCGTGGGAACAAGCCTCGCACGAAGGCGCAGCCGTAAAGGATACGAGGGTTGGCCTAAACAAAAGCCACATCACCGGAGCCAATGAGCGCTCTAGAGACAATCGCTCGAGGGGGTGTGTCAGAGCACGCACTAATTAGAATTCAAGACGTCAGGACAAGCACGAATTCCACCAATCAGGTTGAAAATTCTGTCTTTGGAACAATGAACATTCGTGAAACTTCTGGAAGAAAGCAGGCGAGAGACATATAAGGGTGCGACAAGAAGAATCGAGGTCTTTTTGGGAACACTGGTGCGAGAGAAGTGTTGGAGCGGGGAGGGCCGGTACTACTGCCGACCTTCCCCGACAGAGTGTGGATTTGAATAACAGCCTCAGAACTGATCAATCTGTGGAAATAAACACCGAGGAGGCCAGAAAAGGCAAGCTTGCAAGAAAGCGAGCAACGTTAAACAACCATTGCCATGTCTTTGCGACAGCGAAAGCAGTACCGCCAACGATCGACGACCATCGAGGCTAACCAGACACCAGGCGACGAAGTACCGAAATTCCTCCGGTGCTAAACACCTACCGACACCCATCTCCAAGTTTCCAAATTGTCACGAGCAGCATGGGCGAACAGGCACAGCAGATCAACTACACAGCCGTGAAAATTCATGGAGAATTCTACGTCAACTCCGAGCCCGCAAGAAAACTCCAGCACCGGCATCACGCCGATTGAAACGCACAGCTTCAAAGTCTACAGCAACGCCCGGCGCCACGAGTCCTGCAGTGGTCGAGCTTTCCCCGGTACCCAGCGCTCAAATTTGTGAACTCAGATTGCAGCGCCACCGGTCGTCAGCATCGGTAGACGCACATGCAGGAACCGCGAAAATGGCTTCGTCAACCGTGCGTGTGAGTGGGAGCGGAGCTACACAAAGACCAACGACGCATCACAGAAGAGCCAGGGAGATTTTGTGGTATTGAGGAATCAATGTAGTGATTACAAAAGTGCAAGTTAGATACAAGAAGCACATTGAAAAGTGTTGTGAAATGGCGCGCTATTCGGAGTGATTTGTTTTTGTTTATTGTGATGTTGAGAGTTTCACGCTGTGCGTAGCGCAAAGTGTTCCACATTTTGACACCTTGTGGTGAGCAAGGATGTTACTCTGTCATGCGTTGTCATTACTTCGAGATCTCATGTTATTTAGAATTTGCCTTAAATTTTGTGCAACCGTTAATCATTTGCTCATGCTTAGTAATTGATAATTCTTGATTCTCGGTGAGCATCATACTCCTTTTCTTTGAATACCATGTCGCATTGAATTTTTGTGTCAGGAATGTCATGTGTACTTTTCATTTTGCACTCGTGCTCTTTTGATCATTTCGTTTAGATTTTTGTGTGCTTTTACTCACGTGTTCAACAACGTTAAAGTAGAACATGTTTAAGTCATTCAAATTTTGTCGTTATTATCCATGCTGATTAAATTAAGGTAAGCTCGTGGTGCACTATGCGAACACTGCTATTTCTTATTTTCACCTTTCTGTCACCCCCTCGTTCTGTGTATTTCTATCTTTAATTTCATTTTCTTTCTTCGAAAATCGAGGTTTGAATTCCTCAATCGTTACGTCATTCGGCCGAGCCTTGTGCGTATCGTGACACGTGCAGGATTTTGTACTAGGTGTAAATGAAACTGATTTTGTAGCGTTTCATACAGGAGTGAACGGCAGTAGACAAACAAAATTAGGATAAAAAAATGAACAGAATTACCACTTTAACATTTGAAAGAATTTATGCTTATTGATAATCATCGCATGATAGAATTTCGCTGTTTTTGACCGAGGCTTATTAAGCGAATCTATGAAATCTGAGACAAAAATTCCACGGTTTCCTTCAAATGAGAAATCTAACGTGTGTGTTTGAGTCTGTAACAACGATAAATGTTACAATGATCATGTCTGTAACAATAATCAATGTAACAATGATCATGTCTGTAAGAATGATCAATGTAACTGTTAGCGAAGCTCACGCATGTAGGCGGTAGGCACCCTAAGTCTAAACCTATTTTGGTCTAGGCATGTTGAGATCGGTGTGTGCTCGAGGCGTTTCACTTGCTGTCTATACACGAAAGAGTATGTATGAAAGGGGCTAATAATTCGGTTTAATATTTTCTGTTATTCGGTCAAAAAATTTTATACCGTGCAATAATCCCTAAATTGATTTCGTGTATGAGAGGTTTTAGTATTTTCGTGGAATGTGTTTATTTAATTTCCTTTATTAAAAGGCATGATATGTGAAAATGGTAAAATTGAAGTGCAACCAACTTTGTTTTTAGAGCTAGATCCTAAGTGTATTTGAATTATATTGTTACAGAAACCGTTTGGATAAGCGTGCGCGTTTTTGAATACCCTATGCGCACCCAAAGAACCACGAAGTTCTTTACAGTAACAATGGTTATGTCAGCAAAAATGATAAATGTGACAATGATCATGTCTGTAACAATTATCAATGTAACAACGATCAATTTAACCCTTATCAGGTCTGTAGCGATGATTACACATACCGGTGCAGTATCTGAACTAGTTCGTGAATTGGTTTCATTCCGCACCTAATACAGTAAATTACGATAAATGCATAAT
Source organism: Platorchestia sp. MABIK (assembly GCA_014220935.1). Classification (NCBI taxonomy): domain Eukaryota; kingdom Metazoa; phylum Arthropoda; class Malacostraca; order Amphipoda; family Talitridae; genus Platorchestia; species Platorchestia sp. MABIK. The sequence goes on along the minus strand of JACJUY010003102.1, from coordinate 22,554 downwards.
TAGCCAAGAAAGATAATACTTTGCCTGATGCGACAAGCAAAGTGTCACAGTCTAACTTTTTCGCCAGAGCATGCATGTTTTTCGCCGCCTAAACGATTTAATTACTGGGGCGGCAAAAAACATGCATGCAAGCGGCGAAAAAGTTAGACTGGGGTGTGGCGCTCTGCAGGGAAAAATTGAAGATTAAAAAATCGAGCAACGAAGTTGACTGCCTGCGCTTGAAATCTTTATACTTCATTATATATGCATGGCTTTCTAAATTAGATCGTGACTGAAAGTTTGTGCCGTAAATAAATGCTGAAAAATTGAGGTACACTTCCAAGTAAAATTGTGAAACGGTAAATTTTGAGCCTTGAACAAAATTTGTTAATTTTTTAATAAGTATCCCAATTAATTGTTGGCAACTAGCTTGTTGCATCTGATTTGATGCATTTTACTTGTTGCGTCTTACTTGTTGCATCTTATTTGATGCATCGCACTTATTATCATCTTCCTTGTAGTTATTTTACTTGTAACCATTTAAGTTGTTGCCATATTGCCTATGGTGATCCAATTTCGAATAAATCTGAGTATAGTTCTATTCTAAGTATATCAGCTGGTCCGTAATGCTTGTTTATTTGAATCAGAAGAATTACACAAGCACATATTGCCTCAGTCAGCAAATCGAAACATCAATTACATTTTTTGAATATTTTAAATTAGTTTTTCCATTAATTATTTTGTAATCATAACCGGAGGTTGAAGAAATGCCAACAATTGGCAGCCCATCTTTCGGGCACACCTAATCTTTTTCGTTAGCATTTTTTAATGGCGGTTTTTATTCTTTTCTTTCCTGTTGCCCCAATCACAACGGATTAAAAAGATACGTTAAAAATTGACATTCACTATTGGAAGAAGTTTGTTTCATTTCCAGACGTATTTTAGATTTGAAAGAGAAGAAACATCAGCAGGTGAAAACATAGAACACACATCATAGCGATGAAAGGGTTGTTACGCAACTGAAACATATTTCAGAATACATGCTAAAATAACAACGAATTTCTCAACTAGAAGGCATTTCAATGTAAAAGAACTTGAGTTTAGCAAGTTGTTGTATTTGATCTAATCATTCACTTTTTTAAATGGACATCACTGAGAACCGAATTCCGAGGTCGCAGTCAGACGTCGTGATGACTGCCGCACCAACACCCACACGTTCTTAGACCGTGACCTCCGGTCACACACTGACTACACTGTCACTACAAACTGAGGTCGCGGCAGTGAGGGGTACCTACACTAGCTCTTCGAGGGCTAGAAGGACTTTTTGTTCCGAATTTTAGACACATTTTTATTTTAAACGAACGAACAATCGTGTGAAATTTTTAACTTTAAAGAAGTATTACTGGTGCATCCCCAAGTAACAATGAAGTGATTGAATCAGACACATACAACTGCGGCCATGTACAACTTTATACCACACATACTACACCTACATACTGTCCATTACGCTTATACACTATGCGGATCGGTACATCTATGCATACCTGTATTTCACCCAAGGTTCATATTCACACATCGCTATCCACACACAAGCCTCTTCACTATACAACCACACCCAGCATTCCTACACACATCCTCACATCCATGTGAACATCGAACACATACGCAAATGCCTGCGTACATACACATCAACACGTCTATCCAGAAACTTTACACGCAGTAATCGAACTCATACACAAGCGCTTGTATACTGATTTGTATGCTACACGAACACACACCCGGCACCACCACACAGACCTCTACAACACACAAGCACAAGACCAGTACAAAACACAAAAGTCACTCACACCACCACACAGATCTGTACAACACACAGCACACAAGCACCACATACCATATAGACCTGTACAACATACAGCACACAAGCACCACAAACCACACAGACATGTACAACACACAGCACACAAGCACCACATACCACATGAACCTGTACAACACACAAGCACCACATACCACACAGACATTTACAACACACAGCACGCAAGCACCACATACCACACAGACATGTACAACACACAGCACACAAGCACCACATACCACATAGACCTGTACAACACACACCACACAACACACAACACGCAACACAAATACACACAACACACAGCACACAACACAACACAACACACAACACACAACACAGCACACAACACACAACACGCAACACACAACACGCAATACACAACACCCACCGATTCGCAGCGCGGCAAGGCAGCCCCCGTCCGCTCGTCCCTATGTACGGTGACCCTCAGGGCGACGGCCGTGGGCACCGCCAGCAGCGAGCTGAGGGCCCAAATGGACACCAGCACCACCTGCGTGCATAGGGAGATGAGTTCCATAAGGCACAGAATACGCACACCACTGATAAGCACAGGAAAGCATATTCCATTTGGCAGAACACGTATAGTCCCTATGGACACAGGGAGACTGGTTTAATACATCATAAAATGCGTTCCTGCGTAGACGGAATAGATGGTAAAATGCTTACATGCGTACACAGGGAGGCGTGTTCCTAAGGCACAAAATGCGTACCTGTGTACACATGGAGGCGTGTTCCATAAGACACAAAATGCGTACCTGCGTACACAGGAGGCCTTGTCATCTCACACGTTAGCATCCATGCACCGCTTTGTTAAAATAGTCAAAGAGTAGCAGTGCCAACTTAGTGAAAAATGAGCGAGGAAAATATTTCTAACAACAAATTATGAATATGGCTCCGATGAAGAAACAAAACATTTTGAATGCAATTCCTCTGAAAACAACAGATACTCCGACTGTAATACTTGTGAAGATATCAAATACTCCAAACGTAATACCAGTGATAATATCAGATACTCCAAATGCAATACTACAGAAGATAACAGATAGTCCAAATGTAATACCGGTGATGACGTCAGATACTCCAAGTGTAAGAAAAATTTAAGAAATAGGAAAAGGTAAAAGTTGCATTAGAAATTTTTGAGGTTTTTATCTAAACTGCAGAGATCAAATGAGATGGTACGCTAAAATAATTTTGCTGTTTCATCATTTTTTCGTCATTTTGTTCTTTTCACTACGACTATATAAGCCTCTAACGCAAGTGAAGAAGCTATTTAGAATGAGAAAATGAATTAAAATAGGGCAATAAATTTCGAAAAAATTGGCAGCAAACGTGGAAGCTGTGATCTAGTGTCGCTTAACGAACTATTAAAAAGGCGACTTTGAGCCTCAAGTTCAACAGTGAAACTTCTGCTCTCTAATCATTTTTCAGATATAAAGATGTAAGAAACCACAACAATCCTACATGAACACGTAAAAAATGAACTTCAATCAACGTAAGCAAACAATGAAATAATAAATTCCACGTAGCCTTTCCACGCGGAAATGAAAATTACCACGGATGTGGAACGCAAATATTCTCCTCTAATGTCACAAGCTCATAACTAATGCATCTGTCATTACGACTCATCGAGAGAGATTTCCAAGAAGATGGCAGTCAACTCCACCATGGATGCGAAAATCCTCCTCCAATAACACACGCTCATAATTAATGCCTCTCTCATTACGACTCATCGAGAGAGCTTTCCTTGAAGATGGCAGTAAGCTTCACTCTCCGTACATGGCTCGGAGGAGACGCAAAGTGCAGTCCAGCCTCGACTTGTTACCTCTGGCTCCAGAAGTAAGTCCGAGGAAGCACGACCCATTGTGCGAAGACACGCGCGGCAGTTATGCAAATTTTGTTGTTCTCTGATCGTAAATGAGGCTTATTTAGTGCGCGTGCGTCAGACAGACGGCATTCATGCGCATGGTGATGTCTTGAAAATGACGTCGCAGTTGTAGCTTTTTTATTGTTTTACTTTGACTTTCGTTAAAATAAGTGAGGCATTTTAATTAGAGGTATTTTACATAACAATGTGCAGCTGTTTTAGATTTATCTAAAGATAAAAATCTCTCTTTTTAAAAACACATTGCTGAAAAAGAGGATGTTATTGTTTGACTGGGAAATGTGATAGTAAATATCACTTCTAACTTCATCTTGAAGATGACAGAAGATATAAAATTTGACCGAGAATTTTACTTTGGTTCGCCTTCAACTGGGCTGGAAGTTCTAAACCAAAAGCTTGAGCTTTGCTGTTAAGTGAAACAAAAGCTAAACACAAGCACTCAGAGTTCCGAAAATTACTACCAGCATATTTAACGTTTCCCGCAGTACTGTTAAGTGTACCGCAAAAGCATAGCACTGGAGTCAGAGAGGTTTGTTTGGTGCTCTTGGAGGTCAACAAAGTTAAAAAAACACTGGTACCATAAATTATCATTAGCGTTCATGATCTCATGGGGCAAAACCAGGCGCCAACAATCGCTGTCTGCGAGTTATATTTCTGGAAGCCATGAGACGGGCTGTTTTTCAGCGATCAAGTTGTAAGGTTTCGAATCAAATCAGGGCTTCAAATCTGGACAGTGTTTGAAATTCATGTTTGACATAGCAATATAACTATATAGATCACCTGCTGAAAATATGGCTCCTATTCATCAAAATTTATCAACTGAAAATGAGACTGAAATCCATCAAAAATTAACTACTGAAAATTACATTATATTCCTCAAATTTAAACTACTGAAAATGAGCCTTGGTTCCTCAAAGTTTGACTGAGAATGAGCCCCGTATTTTTCAATAATTATTAATCGAAAATCAGCCAAGTATTCCTAAAAAGTTACCCACAGGAAACGTGGTTAATTAATAATAAAACATCCTCAAAATTTTGAAACAGAAAATGCACCCAACATTCTTTAATTTTAAATACTGAAAATGTAACTCATATTCCTCAAAATTCAGAAACTGAAAAGGGGCCTCACATTTCTCAATTTTTAATAATGAAAACGTGTTTTACATTCCTCAATTTTTAATGCTGAAGAGGCTCCTCATATTCCTCCATTCTTAATGCTGAAAAGATTCCTCACATTCCTGAATTTTTAATAATGAAAATGTGTTATACATCCCCCAATTTTTGATACTGGAAAGGAGCCTCGCGTGTGAATGTGAGGTGCAAAATTTATTTTTGTGGACAATGAAGGATAAAGGAAATGTTTTGCTCCATTTCCCCTTTTCTAGTAGTTCTCGTTCGAATCCCAGTGACGCTCGAAATGTGGCCTAGTATCCTTATTTGAATGTCTTTATTTTCTTCTAAGAAGAAAGATATAATTAAAAATGTGAGAAAATGAATTAGGACAAATTTCAGAGTGAGTTAAAATCCTGGAAGACTACATATTGATAAGTACAGGAAAAAACAACTATAAACGTTTAATGTTGAGTTTCATCTACACGAAAATTTGTATTCTCGTCTCATTTACACCCTCATGACATCGGTATCTTTACTTAATTTTAAATTGATTGTCGCATTGAAGTACTTAATTTGAGCCTTATTATTATATCTAAATGCATACAATAGTCTCCATAAGCCATTATCTGCGGAAAATATTTATTCTCGTCTCATAGTTGCACAATATCATCCACGATGTCCGATCCTCTGATCAATTTAATTTATTTAGCATGAAAATAATTAATTTGTGGTCTTTCACCGATGTTAACGTAAAAAAGCTATCACATGTGGGGGATAATTCATTTTCGCCTCACAATTGCGCATCCTCCGGAGTGTGTTCATTAAATAATTTCAATCAATTCCCCATTGCAATTGCTATCCCCATCACCAGTTATCGTGGATATGACTCGCAGCAAAAAATAAAATCTCACTCAAATCGTAAAGTTGCCCGTCGGGTGCCGGCGCGTGCTCGTAGAGCGGCTTTTACATTTCACGCGATGCCATTGAATACGCGAGAAAAACACCAGAAAACAAAGTCAGGTGGCCTGAGAAGACCGCAAAAAACATTCTTAAATGTGGTCCTCTTGCTTGGTTTCTTTGCTGAAAGTTTCATTGCACTGGAATTTCTGCAGCTGTCTTTTGAAATATGAGCTTTGTATCACGAACGTGCATTGAAATAGATGATATTGTGTTCTTGCTTGCTCATCAGTGAATGAGTTGAACACCAGATCCTGCTAGTGTTCAGTGGTTGCTACAAACGATATCGTGGTTTTATTCTTGCTTCAATCAAATGATCTGAGAATTGAAGAAAAATCAGCATATCCTTCGAGAGATTGAAAAAACTGTGTTGCTTCAATTTATAAGGTTTTTTGCTACTCATATCGACTGATTTCACGTTTAAAAAAAAAATTTTTCTATTGTTTGTTGACCATTTTTTTACAATTTAATACTAGGGTGATTGACAACTAAATTTTAGCATCAAACTATACCACCCGTCGCCCGTAGAGACAAGTTGGTCATAGAAATAATTTTCTAATTTAAAAATTTGCCAACGACCTACCTGGCTTGTCTCGAGAGTAAAATAATTCAATTATAATAGAAGTATTCCTTTAAAAACTCTCTGAAAAATCAATGGATAATATCTCTCCTAAAATAAATGCTTCAAACAGATCGTATCCGCAGTACGACGAACGGAAGTGATACGATAAGTTAACCCAGAAGAACTCGAATTTCTCTCTCGTAAATGGACTCGCTAAAGATTTAAACTATCTGCAACGAAAATTTAAGAAAATGAATATCCATACTTTACTAGTGGAAGCAGGTTCTTCCACTTTCTCTTACATGATTACTAAAAGCAGGGAGCTGAATTATGTTTTTTTGTTATTCTTGAATGCAAAGCGTAAATGGTGGCAACCTATCAAAAGCAAGCAACGCAAAAAACATTCAAATTTTTTGCAACATTGTTCGCCTTTTTCTGTTTTTTCTGTTCTTCTTTCAAATGCATATCCTTGCTTGGTGGTTCAGCTTTTGCGCGCAAGGGTTATAGTGTTGAATATCTTCCGTTTATTTTTAGTCGACTCTCTGGGGGCAGCAGAAGGCAGAGCCATAAATTTACAAAGGTTATGAAGCACAGGATGCATATGGGCAAATTTGGTCGCCACAGGCCTTTCTAGTTCAGCAGACTAAGCCGCTTGTCGTTCAGAACCCTTTATGCCCTACAGCTCCCATGAAAAATTGACCGCAATAGAATACGGATTTATGTAAAGCCTGTGTTGTTGAGCATTGTCTTAACTATACATTGGAGAGACGAGAACCTTACACAAGCGCAATAAATGAAGAAACAGCTTGTGCTGAGCAAGCGCGAGAGTATAGAAGTTTGAAACCATTTGTCTCCAAAATATGCAGCAGAGTTTGGTTCTGTCTAGCACTGCAAACAGGTAAAGCAAATGGAAATACTATATTTATAATGAGAATCAATATATTAAAATACCGGAAACATTTTTAGAGCTTGAACGTAGAACAAAATAACTTAAGCACCCTATTTTTTAATAAAAACCATTTGGTCTCGAAACCAACAGTAAGTTTACGGAAAAAGAAAAGTTACGAGTCTCAACTGACATCAGAGACTTCTCTATTGCAAGATGTAGGTGAATTTGGCCTTGTGATCGCTTGTTTATCATGGAATCATTTCGCATCGACGTATTTAATCCCCGCTATTTTGGGTCTATTGTGCTGGGCTTAAAACCAGTCGACGTAGGCAAAATCGGACATAACCAGTGACGCACTAGAGGAAGGACGTGTTGTGTCAGGGAATGAACTCGACTGCTGAATTAACACGAGAACAGTTTGCCATTTCATATTTCAAAACATTGGAAAAATGTTTTAATATTAAAAGTATATTATAAACAGTTGAAGGAATTTGCGGAGGAATTTGCCATTGCCAAATTATAAACATTTAAAAAAATGTTTCAAGATTATAAATTTTTGGAAAATGTTTTAATAACAGCTCTTTCAATTGAAAATAAGTGGACAGTTTTCCCTTATTCGTAATATTTTAAGCGGTATAAACGGTGGTAAGTATTGTTTAGGGTATAAACTCAGCTGTTGAAATATCGCGAGATGAATTTGACATTACCACATAATGAAAATATGACCAAAAATTTCATGAATTGCACTTTAAATTAATTATAAGTTTACAATCTTCCTCCTATTTCCCAATATTTCTGGATATTTCCTCCAACCTAGACTTTAAATATTTTTTCCTGATTTTATTATTCCGTTTTACATGTTTTTAACAAATTTGACCTGTTTCTCGTTCAGTAGGAGATTCTTCTATTTAAATCATGTTTCCTGTATGTTTGTTCATAACTCTAAAAACATCTCCATATTATAGTTAGTAAATCCGAAGTGTCTTTAAAACCTCCCGTTTTGCATGTCTTTTGCATTTCACTGCATAACTTAGTTTTTAATACCTCGCATTTTCCCATAATTATGCAGCTAAATTTTGACAAAGACACGAACAGACTCGTAAAGAATTTCAGAAGACAAATTCAGCGAGCAAAATCTAAGAATATTACTCGCTTTTGCGTAGGAATTCCTTTAATAGCGCAGGACTAGTGTACGGATCGAAATGCGCTTAGTGTGGAGCTCCTATCATTCCAGTGAGTATTTTTCAACTCGGTCGAATCACACGACATATAACCAGGTCTTCACGCTCTAATGTTGGTCATCGTTCCAGTGAGCACTTTTTAATTCGGTGCCGAATCACAAGGCGTAGAACAAAGTTTTTAGGCTCTCAGGTCCAGTGTTGGAACCTTGTTAACACCGTATGCTGTATTTCTCAATGGATAAGGGAAGGGTCTTTTCGTTGAAAAACAGGAGAGCCTAAATCATGAGCAAAACAGGATATTTTTGAATAGGCGTTGACGAAAAGGCTGAAAGATTTGTTATTTGACTTTGGAGTCAAAACTTTTGGTGAGTATCGAGTCAGTTAATATTTTGAGTTCTGTAAAACGCAAATTCTTTTGACTTTTTGAAATCACTGCTTTTCGATGCAAACACATTCATGCAAGGGTCCTTTCGAGCTGAGAAATCACACGTAGGAGACATTTCTGAAATAACTTGGAAATAATACTGTGAGAGCAAGAGTGATGCAATTAAAATGAGGGTATGTTTTTTAAATGCAGCACATTAAAATTAACCAAGGACCTGACAATCATCTATTCATCAAGCTTGATAGAACATGCACATCGAGGACATGATGGACTATTACGAATTTTTCATTTTAGGTAATCTAATCAATATGGCATTTTGCAAAATCGCATAAAATTTACTGTTTTATTTCATATTAAGTGTTTTTTCCTTTCACTTGTGCCAAATATAGAATTAGTAATTACAACCCTTATAGTACATGAACTTTTTTAAGTTAAAACAGGTAACAGGTAAAGGATTAATTGGTACACAACAGGAAGTGTCAGAAATTTCAGCAAATTGTTTCGCAATTCAAAGCTACGGCCCGGGCGTTAATGTAAATTCAGTTGATTGAAGATGTGAAGCTTTTTCTGCTGAAATGAACTATTTAAAATACAAGCTGCACACCTGGAATTAGAAAAATGTGATCAGCATTTGTTAATAAAAAAAAATTCAGTGCGAAATGTAACTCGACGCTCGACTGAAAGCCAAATATGAATAAAATAAAAAAAGTGGTCGGGGTTAAACGCTTCTTTAATTTTCTGCTTGATCGAAGATAAAATTTAAAAAAACAGTGATTGAGATTGAGCACTTTTTCAATTTTCCGCTCGATTGACAATCAAATTATCATCGAATGGAAATATTGGTTCACATCGAACACTCGTGTTTATTTTTCCACTCAACGGAAATACCGTTTTGGACCACGGAAAAATAACGGCGACTCCAGGCAGCCCCCGATTTTGTTTATTTTCACTTCCAGACGAAGATCGCTGTAGGAACTTTTGTTTAACTTTGCTTTTCGACGCCACCTTTGAAAACATGCCCTTTGGTTTCATTCCAGGGCCTCATTCCAGCGGTTTAACACTTCTACCGCAACGTGAGCCACTGGTGGCCACGGAGGGGATTTTCATAATGCAGTTGACCAACCAGTAGTCATCAACCCAATTTTTATAAACAATAAATTAAACCTAAAGGAAAGCACGATCCTGTTAATGTTTTCTATTTTCAGAATTGCTTACTACAATAGACTTTAAAGTTGAGTTGAACATAAAATTTCAGTATAACCAATTGCAGTCAAAGTGTGTCTCCCCGCAGTGCACATCCTAGTGACCTGCACAAAAGGCTGAGGCATTCGAGCTCGACCAGGACTCAACCGATGTGCCATGGCATCGATAAACTTGAAATGCTAGTTTTTCCGTGGCACTCTGAAAAGTTTTTGGTCACAGCTCCTAAATCGGAATTTGTTTTTAGCAGAATGTGGAACATAGGCTGCTCCAAAATGAAAGGGCTCTAGAATGAGGACAAAAAGATGAATTACAGTACTCCACCGATGTGCTATAGCCTCGATACGCACATTTTTGCGTGGTGCTCTGTAAAGCTTTTTGTCACAGCTCACAAATCAAAATTTATTTTTAATGATAAATAGTATATTGCGGTTTCAAAATGAAAAGGCTCTAGATCGGAGAAGAAAAGAGGGATTATTTGGATTAGATCAGATAAGTTTGAATCGGTTTTAAGCCTCCCGAACTGCATCAAAGGTTTTCCAAAGAGGCGAAGAATGAGAGTACCATTTAGTACGGGGGTAAGGGAACGCAGAATTTATGCACAAGATGTGTTTTTCCACTAGATCCCTTGCGCATAGGAACAATAAGTTCCGAAAGAAAGAAGACTAGGAAACAAAATTAAAATTGAAGAAAAAAGTTGGAGATGCTTAAAAACATGACAATAGTGAACCAAAAAAAGCTTCATTAGATAACAAAAAACCGGTTTTATTTTGGTAAAAAAGACCTACCTAAATCTCAGTATGGGACCCCACATTTTCCCCCTAGGAGTGCTAATAACAATAATAATGTTGAAGAGTGTTGATAAGATCAACATTAAAATACGGACACGAGTCTTTTACTGCTCCCGTCTACGCATGCCGTCTGCGATCGGAAGATTAATTTAACACTTTATATTTAAAGGTTAGTCAACTGCAAAGCAAAATTACTGGAACATTTAAATTATGTCGTAAGCAGTTATCACACGAAAACAGTTCATTAACTCCTTGACGTCTACT
>JACJUY010003101.1:13605-77393 GCA_014220935.1 Platorchestia sp. MABIK | reverse complement strand
AAAAAAATGCAGAATTTTTATTAAAACCCTCTAAAAAGTGTCCTTGAATTTCAAGTATTTGTCCTTGAAATATCCTTGAATTGTCCTTGTATAAAATTTTTCAAACTCTGTGGCAACCCTGATGTTGTTGCTAGGGAAGCTTGAACTTATATTCCTGGAACTGGCCTTATTGTACAACACATTGTTCTTCATTCAACATTGGAGGTCTAGGGTGAAGACTATCGCTGGTTGGAAGATGGTGACATCCTCTGCCCCAGACTGCCTGTATGGTTAAGCAGATTAGCAGGATGAGCAGTCACAAGGGCAACAACTATCAGGGGCCAAATTTTCAAACAAGCTATATTTTTGTAGCGATACAGTTCGTGTAAGTTAACTTTGCTATGCGTCACTGCCAGCTATACCAGTTTGACAATGTCAGTTGTTGAAAAATTTCATGCCACGAGTAGACAATACAAGAAGCAGAGAAGCATAATGGTTGCAAATTTAGATTGTGAGAAGAAGCTGCCTGCTGTTTGAGCTGCATGTTAATGCATCCATGCATATGGAGTGGAAAGAGCTTGACTACCAGTTGACTGTGAACTTTCTCTGTAGTAGTAGAGTTGGCATTATGAAAAAGAAATTAAAAATCAAACATTGCATTTTTTCAAGTGGGGTTATTTTTAAATCCTTCTGTAATTTTTCCTTGTAACAGTACACTCGTTAGTCTCCTCAGGATTATGCAACTAATGCATCTATGAGAATTCATGCTCTTTTTGTTAAAATAGAATAGGTTTTTTTATTTTTCGAGGACTAACTTATTTTGGTTCACTGTTCTGCTGTTTTTCCTTCCTAACTTGCTGTTTCTATGTGTGGGTGATCTGTTGGAACACAACTTCTGCATAGATTCCCGATTTTCTACAGTCCACACTAAATGGTGTTTACTCAATCATTTTAAATTCATATTTCGTGAAATCTTCATAAACATTTTCACCGCGTTTTCGCGGCTGCTAACAGTTGGTTTTGTTAGGTTATAAGTAGCAGAATTAGGAAATCGACTTAACTGCTTGAATAAGTTTTATTCTTCCTGATACATATAAAAAAATACAATTGCCCGATGTCATTTTACCTCGTTGTGGTAAAAGTTATTCTTTGAAAAGATCGCGAAACAGGTAAAAATGTCATTCATTTATACCGGCACATAAATGTGCAATTTACCTGTTGGTACACATGTGGCCCAATACGCGGGGAACGTGTTAAATATGATTTCACTGCTTAGTGCTTTCTTCGTTTCTAAATTCCTAAAGATCATTCACCTTGAAAAAAGTAGCTTCTCTGTCTTCATAAAAAAAACAATACGGGAGTTTTTTGGCAAATTTAGTCGTTTTTTCTAACGTATAATAAATTTGATTATCTGTTCTACTGCTGCTGGCATGAGTCTAATAGTCTTCCATATAATGAAGGTAGAAGAGGGATCAATAAATTCGGAGAGATTTTGATGTTTGCCTGCGACGGGCGCGACCTTAGCCACGCGGAACTAATGACGAGTCTCATTTCGCGAGGCCGACGCGGGTTTGAGTCGCCATCGATTTTTTGCGGCGCTGCAATCGATAGGGCCTCGGGAGAGCGCTGCAGGACGGAGAGTTGTTGCTTTGCGCTGCACGCTTTTTGTCCCGTGCTGGTCATTATTGATCTGGGTGCTGGCGGGAGGTGCACGGCCTACGCTTTTCCATATCGAATTTTGGGCTCTCGAAAATTGCATTCTGCGATGGCGGACCCGCCCGAGCCGCATTCCACTTTACTCCCGTGATCTCACCGTTATCGATTGCTTCCAGGTTCGCTTGCAACTATCACGTGGTGTGTCCTCGCATTGCGTTTTGCTTCGTGGCTGTTCGTTGAAGATTCAACAAGGTTCATAGCCACGTATTACCCACGTGTTTTTTATTTCGAGTACAACTTTACCTGTGCATTTGAATATTGTGGTTATATGAATTTCTGTGGAATTTTCTTATTGAGCGTGAACGTTTCACCTTCTTTTTTCATTGTGATGATTCTACACCAGAATAGGAGAGGACCGTAAATCTGTTTCAGTCTGTGCAAACTCGGCCTGCACCTGCTCCTGAACTGTTTATTTGCGTCTCTTCTGACCTGAAAAGAATTACGACTGCTTGTTAGTGAATCGGGAAGCTTGCCGCGCCGAAGTCGCTTCTCCGCAAAATTAGCCCATTGTACTTCCACTTTCATTTTGTTAGTTGTTAAAGTCCGTTTGTGCTTGGCAGCATCTGTACGCCTTTGTTATTCTTTTCTGCTAAAGTGGACAATATAATTTTGTGGTCTTGGATATTTGCTCGAGAGAAATTTCGAGTTAATGAATATTGTAACGCAAATTTTTATAAGCTTGGTAATGATGTATGATAGAAGGAAAATTTATTTTTGTACTCTCACTGAGATATTTGTGACGAAATTCGAACAGAATTGTGCATGCAGGTGTGTTGTCAAGTATCGAGTTCCCTCGGGTGCGTTTTGATGACGCGAGCATGAGGCAGCCAGCATAATCGCCACAATAATTGCAGTTGGCCTCAGTGCGGTATCACCTAACTAATCAGTGGCGAAACATCAGTTTAAAATGATGGTCACTAGTAAATCTACGCTGGAAATAAACTTTTGAACTTGCAAGAGCACTCAGAGCGAGACAAGTATTTGTAATGCGGGAATGGCGCGCTCCCTGGGATAAAATGAGCGGCCCCAAACTGAAGGTTGGGTAGGCCTTTCTTTCATTGAACAAAATAGCTTTCTTGTTTCCTTGTTGGTTTTGGTGTGGACCATCTTTTTCCAGTGTACTGTTAAGATTTTCAAAAGCTGTTACTTAATTCACTTTTAATCGTGTTTCATAATTTTTTTTCCTATCTCACGGTTCTTTTATGCATAAGGAATTCGTTGCGGAGCACATTAGTGCATAAATTCCCCATTCTCTTATTTCTAATTGAATTGTGCCTTCGTCTCTCGGAAGCATTTCATGTGGTTTGGGAGGCTTAGACTAACTTTTAATCCTATCTGATCTACATCACAAGTTGTACAAATTTCGATGTGGATAAACTCCTCGTGAATAAAATTGACTGTGGTGTTTGTTTTTGCAGCGTATGGTGCAGCATGGGTAGTGGTGGAGGCGGCGACCAGCATTTCTGTCTGCGCTGGGACAATTTTCACAGCAACATCGCCACTTCTTTTGAACAGCTTCGCGACCACGAGGATTTTGTTGACGTCACCCTCGCATGTGAGGGCCGGACCATCAAAGCGCACAAAGTTGTCCTCTCTGCCTGCAGTCCCTACTTTCGTAGCCTCCTTAAGGTGTGTACAACGGCCTTCTCGTTCATTTACCTGTTGTGTGGGGTTATTATCACTACTCTGCACACTTGGGTGTTTTGTAGAGTCGCGATTTCTTGCACGTTCCCCGCGAATTGGGCCATATGTGTACCAGTCCGTAAATTACTCTTTCACGAACCAGTATAGATAAATGACATTTCTTCTGTTTCGCAACATTTTTAAAAAGTATCTATTATCATGTTAGGTGAAATGTGCAGTGGAATTATATTTTGTTTTTTGGGAAGGATAAATATGTATTCGAGCATTTAAGTTGATTTCCAGTTTGTGTTACAATCTAAGCAAATCAACCGTTTAGAACTGCGGAAACGCGGTGAACGTGTTAATTCTGTACTGTCTGTACATGGTGTACACTCAGCCGTCATAAGAATGGACCGACATCAAAATAAGGAAGGAATGAACATCTAGCAGTGGACTTCAAAGAATACATTTCGGTATAAATTCTAAGAAAATGAAGGGTTGAAACAGCTCACTCTGTGTTCAGTCCGGACTTGCGCAATGTTCGCTTGTCTCACCATTGTTATCGCACGGGACGATGTGCACTGTTGCTTCTCTGTACTGAATAGCAAGCAATTAGCGTCACCGTATCGTTTGAGGACGAAAATTTGGGCGAATTTGGCTTGGAAGGAATTTTTTTGTAGAAGATAGCAAAATTTTTAATTTGGGTGAAATATTAGTTTTAAGTATTTTTCAATGTAATTTGATAATTTCGGTCAAAAATAAGGTTTTGCTTTAAAATCCATCGCTAAAACGACGGGAGTAATTGAAAATCCAGTTTCTTTGAGGAAAGGCGGCACTCGGGAAGTTTTCCTGTTTTCTGGCACATCAGCCTCTAACATCATAGCTTTCATTTCAGTACACGATGTCATCGTGTGGTGTTAGATGTTGGATGCTCAACTAAATTGGGATTCGTGTTTTCTACCCAGCAGTCCATGATACCGCTAAATTGCAATGAAAGCCCTGTTCTTATGCCCCTCAGGGGGATACAACTATTGTATCTTTGGGAATTAGCACTCCCAGGGGGAAAATGTGTGAGGGCCCGAGCTGAGAGTTAGGTAGGCCTTCTTTTTGTTGAAAAAAAGGTTTTTTGTTTTGTTAAGGACCACTTTTCTTTGGTTCACTGCTGTCCTGTTTTTCAGCACCTACTACTTTCTTCTTCAACTTTTATCTTGTGTCATGAACTTCTCTCTTAACTTAGTGTTTCTATGCTTGTTCTGAATAGAATCCCCATTCTCTTATCTCCATACTAAATGGTTCCTTCTTCCTTACTCTCCGATACGCGTTTTTTGTTGCGGTTAGGGAAGCCTTAAACTAACTAATAATATATAGTTTAATTTTTTCCTGTTCTCATTGCTTCTATGAGGAAAATGTGAAGTCTCTGGTTGAAAGATAGGTTGCCCTTCTTTGTGTCGAAAAATAGAACTGAGTTTTTATTCTTTTGCTGGCTACCTTTTGTCGATTCACTGCTGTCCTTTTTCTCAGCACCTAATACTTTCTTTATCAAGTTACATCTAATTTCATGAATTTCATTAATTTCATTCAATCTTGCTGCTTTTAAGTGCAGGGTGTGGAGACACTTTGTGCACAGATTCTCCATTCCCTTGGTTCATACCTGAAAACACCTTTATTGTAGCTAGGAAGGCGCTAACCAACTTAAAATGTACTGTAATTCAGTTCTTTTGAGAAGCTTTAATTGATTTTCACCTTGGATGTTGTTAGATTGCTTATCGCATGGCTCCATCTTAGCACTCAACTATTTATTGTTGTTTGTGAACTTGATATAATGTAGCAGTATTGCATATTAAATTCTAGCGTTATCGTGCTGAAATTCTTCTGTAGAAGAATTTTCCATTTTGCCGCAAACTTTCATTTCTCAACGCGCACTGACGTTCATGTTACATTTCCCTTTGCTCTACTCACTTAATCGACACCGCGATAGTCGGAATTGAATATCTAGAGTCAGTCCTATATCCTGCAAACAGCTTTGTGATTGAATGTTATGTTTTGGACGACACGATAGCGAAATAACCTCTGAATAAGTTGTCGTAAAGTGCATCATTGCGGGCCGTGCGACGTTGCGTGTAATGAAGCTACTTCACGAGGCGCGCGGCAGCACAGAAGTTGGGTGTGCACTGGCAGGTTTTTATATAAGGTAGCTACGCAGACGGCATGGAGCAGGCATCATTTCTTGTGATGAACATTTCAGTTCAAGACACCCTATAATCAGAGATACTCACTGTGTCATTTTATAAATTTAGACGGCAACTTTGATCGATTCGCTCTTTGTATCCAACATGTGTGATGTTTCGCTTGAAATATTCACTTGAAAGTTACGCAAATTATACTTCAGAAGTTAAATAAGAATTTAATTGAATAGTAATTCGATTACTAAGTCAGGGTGCTTTTAAGTATGTGAAACGAGTATCTTGTTGCCTCGTGGCAGAAGTATGAGCCCGTGCTGTATCATGCGGGTTACAAGTACATACAAAGCTTTTGTGTTCATTTTTCGAGCAAAAGTTTTCAGCTATTTATATTAATTAATCACTTGGATTCAATCGTGGGGCTACGTACGGTTGTTCATTGCTGTTACAGTTTATGTACGTGAATAATCTCAATACAACTGGTGTAAAACGCCAGTCCTGAGATTTATACCGCATTTCAGATTTTGTAGGGACAAGTTATGTGAAGTTGAGCATTTTTTCATTCCTTAGAGAAAATGTGCGTGAACCTTAGCATTTTAAATTCTGTAGAGCAAAGCAAGGTAACGCTAAGCATATCATGCGAGTGAAGACGTGTGTGTACTCCGCAGCAAAACCCTTGCCAGCACCCGATCATCATCCTCCGCGATGTGGCGTTCGCGGACGTGTCTGCGCTGCTCAGCTTCGTGTACCAGGGCGAGGTGTACGTGTCGCAGGAGCGGCTCACCGCCTTCCTGCGCACCGCTGAGCTCCTGCACATTAAGGGCCTCACTGAGCAGCAGCAGCACCACCACCACCCTGGCACCGCCTCCACTGGTCAGCTTATTGTGCCCTCGTCATCCTTGCGTTCTTTGCACGAACTTAAGAGTGGAGTTGTGAGGCTGTGTCTTATTCATCGGTAGAGTTGTCTATGGGAACTTTTATTTATGCGAGTGTGGTTCTATTTCAAGTTGGGAGAAGCCCGCACTTGCGCAAGATCTTCTCTCGTACGGTCTGGCTAATGAGGTTTTTCTTTGAGAGGAATGCCTGTATGTCGGTAGATACACAGCGTGAAGACCAGTGTGTTGGGAAAATGAATGAAAGCGGTCGAGAGGAGCGTCCACTCCAATCTAATTTTCAGGATCGCTGGTTCGACCTTGTATGACTGCACAATCGACCCCCTGCACTGCGGGTATTTTATTCCTGGGCTTCCTGTGAGACACCATATCTGCATGTGCCAGTTGCAGTGAAAGGGTTGAGTGGCCTATCCATGCTGCCATCAGTAACACAAAATGATGTTGAATAGTCTTTATTCACATTTTTAGCCCTGCATAGCCTTTTTTGCCTCGAGTTGTTTCTTCAGATTCTCTAGCGCTTGGTTTACGTGATACGGAAATCGTCTTCTAGCAGTCGTCTTCTAGCAGTCGTCTTCCTCTGCATCAAGTTTGAAATGTGCACTAAACGATGATTTATTAAAATAGTTGAGCTCTGAAATAGGTAACGCAAACATTATAGAACTTGGGATGGAGATAATTTGACCTCTATATGAAGGTGACCTCTAAATATGACCTCTATATTTGTTTAGTCTCAAAACTAAGACGGTTCAACTGTAAGACACAGGCAGTTTACTCCTGCAATCAGGTGACACTTCCCCAATTCACTCTGGTGGTGGATTTTGAGTGTATTTTGTGTGTGCTAGGCCCAGCAACGAGCAGCAGCAGCGGGGGTCACGAGAGCAGCGGCGGCAGCTTCAGCTCTAACGTGGCCGTGTCGCTGCTGGCCCCTCAGGGCTCTGGGGGCGCCAGTGCCCCTCTCAACCACCTCGTTGCCACCGCTCCTCACCCTCCACACTCGCCCATTGAACAGGTCCGCTTCACTCTGCCTTAATTCTATTTGAACGTGATGCATTTTTGCGGTATGATCTTTATTTGGTCTTGGGGTTATTTTGTCCTCGTTATTTCAGTCATCTAGTGTCTTATCCCTTCTTTCTTCAGTTTCGAATTATTTTAAATGATGCTCATGAAGCAGATCTTTTTTATTTGCTCCTGCAACGATCTTTGTGATTTACTGCACATACAGCTTGTATGGAAAGTGCTTGTGTAAGCTAATAGTAATTTGTGGTGTAAAATAGAATGCAGTGGAAAATGGCGACAGGAATGAGCCGCATCGCCCATTTTTGGATCGGGGTCCCAAGTCCTAAGCCGTCAGACTCTAATCACGCTCAGACTCCATATCAAATAAAGAACAGAAATGGTTTAGTAGTTGTTACACGGATTATAGTCATGCTTGTAAACTTGAAATCAAAACTAGGATATGTTTCTTACGTTGCTCATCATCATGACGTTTAGCTTATTCAGTTCGGTCCTGAAGCTGTGTGTATGCGTGTCAATGTTCGAACTTACCACTGCGGCCCGTTTTCCGCACATGAGCGTTGAGTCTCAGAATAGAAATTCATAGAACATTCAGCGTTCTGGGCAATGTATTTCTAGCTCATTTTTTTCGATTCCGAATCGAATCAGTGGTGTTTATCGCTGCGATTTAAGAACGGCAAAAAACAAATTGATTATTAGTGTGTATCTGAACAGTTTAAAGAACAGGACTAGAGGTAAGGGCGCAGTTGTGGCGGCGTAGGGTGTGACCAGGAAGGGAAGGTCAATGTCAGCTATGCGCGGTTCGCGAGCAACAGTAGGTTGACGATGGGAAGAAAATTGCGTGCGTGGTATATTTTTTGGTACTGTATTTTAGTTAATAACTCTTAGTATCATAGATAGAAAGGTTGCTTTGTATTGTGAAGGTAGGGCTCCCAGGAGGAAAATGTTTGAGGGTCCGAGCTGAGAGTTAGGTAGGCCTTCTTTCTGTTGAAATAAAATGCTTTTTGTTATGTAAAGGATGACCTTTTGTCTGTGGACTAATGTCCTGTTTTTCATCACCTACTACTATCTTCTACTTTTTCTTGTTTCATGAAACTTCTTTCTTAGATTACTGTTTCTATGCACCTTGTGCATAGATTCCGCGTTCCCTTAACTCCATATTAAATGGTGAAAGATTGTTGAAAAATTTTCAAGCGACTCACCGTTGGGTCGTTTTGCCGCTGGAAAATTTTGAACATGACCCACCGGTGGGTCATACGACAATGAATGTGTTAAACTGACGTAATTCATTACTGCGTCTTTTTATATTTTATGATGACGCAGAGGCTGGAGAGCACATACATTTGGTTATGCAATGGCCAATGATTAATTTTTCATTGCTCTATTGCTATTGATCACGGCAATAACATTAGGTTTCTGCTGCTCACTCGTGTTTCCAATTTTTTTTTCTTGACATACTCGATTGAAGTTTGATTCTTGCTTCTTAAAATCTGTGTAAGCTTTTACATTGACAGCTTACGTTGGTGTCTATGGGGCGTCTTTGAAGCTGTAGCGCTCCTTGTACCAACGTGAGAGCGTTGTTGAGAGTGGTAGTTTTGAGTTTAATTTGGTTCAATTAAATCCAACGTTAAATTGAATATAAACACATCGTTGGGGAAGTTTTTTTTTGATCTACCCGCACAAATATATTCAAAGCACATTGACATAATTTAGGTCAAGTTTTATGTTGACGTATGACGTTGTTCGCCGGCTTGTGTTAATGACTTGCTCCACGTGACAGGGCTCTCATCCTGCCGCTCACGGGGTGCCGCGCTCCCCCTCACCCACCCGGCCTCCCTCATCCCCATCTCCCCCGCCACCCCCGCCGCTACCTTACATCCCTCCTCCTTCCCACCACATCTCTCCACCACCCAAGAAGAGACGCCACCAGTCGCTTCTAGTGCCACCACCGCCCGGCTCGCCTCGGTGCTCCTCAGTGGAGCCGCCGCCTCTGTCTTCCTGCCCGTCGTCCTCCTCCTCGCAGCCGCCGGACGCGGGGCTGCCGCCGCTCACCACCGCCAAGCTCGAGTGCGGCGTGTCCTCCATCATGGTCGGCTCGACGCTCGCTGCGGCGCTCACGGCGCCCAGGGACATGCCGGTCGTCAAGGAGCCGCTGTCGTCCCCGCTGCTGCTGCCGCCTCTGGTCGAGGTCAAGCAGGAAGTGATCGACTCGCCGTTCGAGGATACTAACAGCAACAGCAGCGCTGCGTCCGAGCAGCACGCCGTCAACCTCTCCGTCGAGTCGACCGGAGGCTCCATCCTGAGGCAGCGCATCCAGGGCTACCAGGGGTCTCCAGACGCGCCGCCTCCGCCCTCCTTCTCGCAGAGGTCGTCAGGCACGGGGGACGAGGACGGCGGGCCTGACATGGCCGACAGGAAGGACGGCGGCATCACGCCCCCCTCCGCCGTGGCCATCATGAGGAGGCAACACATGCTCGGGCTCGCTGCCGCCGCCGCCGCTGCAGGTGAGCTTCATTTTAGCGTGTGACACCTCTCGGTCTTCTTTGTAAGTTACCTTCGTTCTTCTTCTTGTTCTTTGCAAGTTATCTTTGTTCTTCTTCTTTGTAAGTTATCTTCGTTCTTCTTCTTTGTAAGTTATCTTCGTTCTTCATCTTTGTAAGTTATCTTCGTTCTTCTTCTTTGTAAGTTATCTTCGTTCTTCTTCTTAGTAAGTTATCTTCGTTCTTCTTCTTAGTAAGTTATCTTCGTTCTTCTTCTTTGTAAGTTATCTTTGTTCTTCTTCTTTGTAAGTTATCTTCGTTCTTATTTTTTGTAAGTTATCTTCATTCTTATTTTTTGTAAGTTATCTTCGTTTTTATTTTTTGTAAGTTATTTTTGTTCTTATTCTTTGTAAGTTATCTTCGTTCTTATTCTTCGTAAGTTATCTTCGTTCTTATTCTTTGTAAGTTATCTTCGTTCTTCTTCTTTGTAAGTTATCTTCGTTCTTCTTCTTTGTAAGTTATCTTCGTTCTTCTTCTTTGTAAGTTATCTTCGTTCTTCTTCTTTGTAAGTTATCTTCGTTCTTATTTTTTGTAAGTTATCTTCGTTCTTCTTCTTTGTAAGTTATCTTCGTTCTTATTCTTTGTAAGTTATCTTCGTTCTTATTCTTCGTAAGTTATCCGCGGGATTCGTGGTCGCGTTATGGAATGGTCTGCGTGTTGGTCGCTTTAAGAGGGTGAGCTGTTGGTGAGGTAATTTCTCCCGCGATTGTGGAGAAAGCGCTGTTCGTAATTATTTTTTTAGTGTAGTGTGCATCTGCAATATAATGTCTCATGGACCTAAAGCTTGAATATTAGAATGTTCACAGGTCCTAATTAATGAATTCTATAACCACATTTTCAGTAGTGTTACACGAGTTTGTATGCGAGTCAATTGTAGTAAGCAATGTTGAAAATACCAAACATCAACTGGAACAAGTTTTCCTTTAGTTTTGGTTAAAAGTTTTTTAAACTGCGTTTGTGACTGCTGGGTGCCAAACGGCATAATGAAAGCTCCCTCGGTGACCAAATATTGCTCACTTCGCAGTCAAAGTATTGAAGGTTTCAAGTCCAGTAAATTATTTCCTAAACACCCCTCAGGGGGATACAACTATTGTATCTATGGGAATTAGCGCTCTGAGGGGAAAATGTGTGAGGGCCTGAGCTGAGAGTTAGGTAGGCCTTCTTTTTGTTGAAATAAAAATATTTTTTTGCTATTTTAAGGACCACCTTTTTCGGTTCACTGCTGTCGTGTTTTTCAGCACTAACTACTTCCTTCTTCAACTTTTATCTTGTTTTATGAAGTTCTTTCTCAACTTATTGTTTCTATGTCCTTTCTGCATAGATTCCGCATTCCCTAATATCCATACTAAATGGTGCCTTCCTCCTTCCCCTCTTCGATACGTTTTTTTTTTGTGGCGGTTAGGGGCGCTTAAACTAACCTATAATCTAATCTAATTATTTCCTTAACAATACACTGAAATTACATATCCACCTGAACTAAAAGAGATATCAATTTCAATATGGGTCGAAGCCATTGATTTCCATTGAAAATCTGATGATTTTAGTCGAAATTTAGGATATAGAATGAAAAGATTTCCGAGTCTGAGTGAGGACTTGTGCGAGATGCAAAGCTTGTATGAAGTGGAGAGGGCGGGGAGATGCTAAGCTGTGTGCGCTCTCACGCAGGCGTGTACACGCGGTCGGGAGGCACCACCACCACCGCCAGCTCAGGAGGCTCCTCTGACCAGAGCGCCCACGCTCCTCCAGGTAAGTCGTCGCTTTCTTGTTCATCTCAACTCTGCTGTCCTTCTTTTGCAATTTAGGAGTTAGCGCGTTGCGAGCCCCGGGTAAGAACCAAAGTGTACATTTGGAAGATGTTGGTTCTGAACTGACATGTTTTTCCTAAATTCAGGCTCGATTGAAATGAATAGGCTACATGATAAACAAGAACTTTTAAAGCACGTCATAGTTTTTTCTTTGCAAAATGCCCTTTGGGAAGCTCAAGTGCAAGTTATGTCGAGTGATGCTACGCGTATAGTTTACAAGCACTTCTCGCGCATCTCTGAGAGCTTTTTCATTTTCATGACACTTAGAAATTCGAGAGGCCTGTAACTGACAGCGGTTCATGTCAGATGCGATCTCGCGCAACATATAGCGTGAACGTAGCAGTGTTCCTGCTCTGCCTTGTCAAGAAAACAGCATTTTGAAAATCCTGAACGTGGGTGTTTGAAAGTCTCCTGTATATCTTATGCTCGTGACTAATGAAGACTCGTTAATTGCGATATCCGTATTTGTCGGTCAGAAATCATAATTCATAGGGATGTTTAGTTTTGATAGTATTTCGAATTTTCCCTTCATTCAAAATGTAGGAGCGAGACTCATGATCTCAGTTCCTTTTCTCTCAAAATTTCCTTGCAAATGAATTGAAGTTGTAAGTTACTCCGTTGGCGAAATCTGTGTTGGTTTACTCCATCAAAATTTGATATGAGTCAATTTTTGTGGGTCTTCTCTTGCTTTTGGTGCAATTTTGTTTACGAATTACTCACTCGCCTGCAATGCTACTCATAGGTATTTGGCGTCATTTGAAACGAGGGCTCAGTTGCGCTTTTCTGCTAGCGACCTGCTAGATAACTGCTACGTTTATTGCGTTTGAGTTGCCGAGAAAACGTTTCATGTCAACGCTGCTGCGTAACTTCGCTGGGAGTTAATGAAAATGATGGAAAGTGTAAAAACGTTAATTTCTAGCCTACGACACACTGCTGTGAAGTGTGCATTTCACATCAAACATTCAATTTTAAGGCGCAATTCGCAATGCGATATCAGTGCACACGGACTAGCTTCTCGGAATGTTTCGATGGGAAATTAATGACACGAGCAGTGATCTGCTAAGCGCCTCATTACTCGTCGATGGGTGCATACAATTTTGCTATTGTTTGCCAAACAAGGGTTAGGTATAGCAATGTATTAATTCTCGCTGAACAACGAATTAGTAGCTAACCTGCCAACTAAGTGCTAGTTAGTATAAACTTTTACTGCGAGGCCTATTACATTATAAAACAATTGCGTTAACATGCTCAACAGTATCAAAACTATTTGTTACTGCGGATCATTTCTGAAATCATCTTCTATGACTGCAGTTGTTAAATGAAGACTTGAATACCTGAAGGTTAAGTCGACTTGTTCGAGTTGAGAGATTCATGAACGTCCAAAACTTTAGGATCCCTATCATGGTCCCTCACATCCACTCATCTTATTAGACTTTAGGCGTGCGCATCGTTCTGTGTCCGTTGGTGACCCTTCCATTGACACCCCATGTGCATGGCATCGTGTTGAGCATGCAGTAGCTTCGTGCGTTTATTATTTGATGTATCATTTGAGTCTCTGCATTTATTTGCTAAGAAAACGAAGCGACGATCGACAATGTTTTTTTTTTTTGAGGTTCTTGTTTTCGAATTTGCTTTTTTTAATGTTGCTCGTGGTCGTCATAGTAAGTGATGTCGATAAAAATTTGTTGACCATGCCGAATAGAATGTAACCCCTACTAATGAGACAATAATCAGGATAGTTACACCTACTTTTTGTGTACTATGGGAATACTTGTGTGCACGGCCCGCCAAAAATGACGGGATTCAATACCTTTCTTTAACAAACTTTCCAGACGTGAATGACTAACAAAAATATCTATCAGTACCCGTGATAAAAAATATTATTGTATTTGCGCACTGGTGAAACTCGTATCACAGATACGATCATTATGGCTATCTTCATGAGAATAAAAGAGAAATGGAAGAAGCGGACTCAAAACAAATAAACCATGGGTGTTGTTAGGTAGTAGCAGGACCCGTGGAAATTCCCCGGACCCGTGGAAATTCCTATGTGGACCCGTGTCAAAATTCTGTCAATATTACCTGACTTATGCTAGCCTATCCTATCCTAATCTAACCAAACCTATCCTAAACGAACACATCCTAAACGAATACATCCTAAACGAACACATCCATACAATTCAAACATATCAATGCATGTTAAGGCCATCTTTTCGTGTTATACTGAGGAATTTGGTGTCCATGATACAGCAAACCCAGACACCCTATGTTTCTTAAGAAGCGGACACCAAACAGATCTATAAAGAAATATATAAATAAACACGCAACGGGTATAATTATGTTAGATTGTTCTTGTCGTGCACGAAAAACAAAGTTCAAAATTTTTGAGAAATGTTAATTTATGGGACGCTAATTTTACGTACTCATTTTCTGGCCGAAAAATTCATTTATGTAATTGATGGTATGGCGCGACGCGACATCGCAGTGCGGGCGAGGAATTGCAGTTTGTGCTTGCGTTCGTGCGTGGTGTTACGCATCGAGTGTGAACATGCCACTTGATTCGTGTCTTCTCTTTGGAAACGAGTTGATGTACATAGCATCCTTACTTTTCAAATCAATGTTTAGGTCCATATGTTGTGAATTCTGCTTGCTATTGTTCTGCATAGCGACTGCTAGGTTTTGAACCTTTTCTTGTCTGCACTCGCGAGTTCGTCTCAATATTGGCTTCACGTCGGGAATTTTGTGCTAAATCTATCCTCTTCTACGTCTCTACTATATTTCCAAGACTAACGCAATCCTAAAAGATGCCCTGGCCTGTGTTTCAATAGCACTTATGCGAGTCCTGTAATCGGTCACTTAGACGAGCTTTAACTTTTCCGTTGATTTTCTATATGCGGCAGTAAATGTGGTTGAGTAACTCATCGTCGGAAGTGTGGTGTTCTAATTGCGAGTCAGTTCAATAATAGTAATAGTGGAAGGCGGTTTATTGATAAAGTACATGCTCGTCTAGCGCTCGTTAGGCTTGCAGGTACGAGACTTGTGAAGTGAAAACGAAGTGGCATTCATTTTTCAGAGCTCTTTTTTTAACGGCCACCGGCACACGTAATTTTTCTGGTCACTTTCATAATCCCCTACCGCTATACTCCACTTCTCTGATCTTTTAATGAGCTACCACCGCTGCACTGCACATGAGTGAGACCAGTGGGACATAGTACAAACACGCCCTCGTATTTCAGAGCAGCAGGAAGGATCCGTTTTTACTCCATTAGAGGCGGTGGTCTGTTACCATGTTCCTTAGACACTAACGACTGGTCATGTTCTGATCTTCGTTAATTAAACTCCGTCTACTTGTACGCTTGTCCGCATATTTCACTGCAGCTGTGTGTCTGCCGTGAATACTACCAAAACTGACCCAAGACTGGAATACCGCGTTTGAATATGGCCTTTCGTGTTATGTTGCACGCGTTTTTGTTGCTTGCTTCGTTGGTGTTATATAATTACATTGCCGGGGATGCGTGTGGCAGTTCCTTGTGTAATTTCTGATGATGTTGTATTTTTGTAGTAAAGTGCATCTAGTTAGCTCGTTTTCTGCGTCCTGCTGTAGTTTTTTGGTCCTGCAGTGCATGACTCGACATTGTTGAATAGAGCGGCAATGAAGGATTATATCCAATTGTTGTAGCTTAAACCCTTCAGTCGTGTAGTTTTTGCTGCTGCGGTCCTACCTGATGTGCTAGTGGCTTTGGTCTTGTAACATAATTCGTGTGTTAACCTTTAGTTTTGATTGTTTCACTCATTTTTTCTTGAGTTTCATTTTGATCATCTCTGCAGGATTCATTTCTATACATCAACGTAATTAATACTCCACGGAAAGACTTTGAAATAAACGTTCCGCTACTTTACTTTCTGTGGAGCTGTTCTTTCTTCGAGAAGAGCAGGTCATCGACCATAACGGTGTAAGCGTTGGTAGGTCATTTATGAGCTGAAGAAGACATTGATGCTTTTGTACCCATTCTTTGTGATAGCTATGTCTTCTCAATTAGTAGCGGTTAGTCAAAGCTAGCTGCATCTCTATTTTGCTACCAGTGTCTAAGCCTGTGGAGTACCAGTCATAGTAGTATCATCTGTGCGTAAATGGTTGTTTGTGCTGCCGTTCTCTTATATGACATCGAGTATCAGCATTGGTCTCGAATGGTGTAAAGGTAAAACTGCCATCTGTACGTACCTCTTGAAGATATCGCCATGAAATGCAAATACTTTTGTCACCATCTCTCACTACTCGCTTTTTAATTTGTCGTGGGAATTTTTAGCACAGACTTTCACTGAATTCCCTTTTATAAAGTTCGTCGAAATTGTACGAACGTTGCAATCAGAGTGTGTTCGTACCTTGAGAATTAACATTTATGACGCTTGTGTTATGATGGTGTGAAACACTCGTTTGTTTTGTGATCTTCGTAGATGGAGCGGTCTGCGAGTGTGTCCGTAGCTCAAATATATCTGTCCTAATGCAACACTGTTGATTGAAAAAAAGTCTTGGAGTAAAAACTGGATTGTTAACAGGTAGGAAAGGCAAATCAACGTGAATAAATTGGTCCGGAGCATTCACTACGCCTGTATACGAATGTAAAATATCCGTTATTTCATACTCAACATAGATTTATGGTAATTTATTGTGGCGAGCAGCATTCTCCAGAGGGGTTTGGGCCGAGAAGAAGGCTAAGATGAGCCCATGTTTCTCTTGTTTAAACAGAGTTGGCATTTTGTTTGGTTTGTGTTACAGACGATCTTTTTTTATTTCACTGTTCTCTTATGAGCATTTTTGCGTTCTTCTTCAACGCTTAATCTGGTCTTATAAACTTCTTTCAATCTTGGAAGTTTCTGTGCGCGGTATGTGGAGAGACACATTGTTGCATAGATTTCCTGTTCCCTTACTTTCTTACTAAATGGCGTTTCCTTCCTTCCTCATTTGGGAACATCTTTGTTGTAACTGGTGAGGTTTTACCTAACTTTAAATTTAATTTAGTCTTCGATTTGATACAGTGTAATAAAACGCATAAGTGATCTGTGGGTTGGAAATAAAGACGTATGGAGGGCAGGGGTGTCTGGTGCGAGCAGCAGCATCGATGGTGTGGGGAAGGCAAAGCAAACGCTGCCTCAGAGACCGATAACCTTCAACAAAAACAGCCATGCCCGCTCTTCTGCTGAAAGTGCGCGGTGTGTTGTTTTTGCTGAGGTGTTGTAGCTCTCGAGGTGCTGCGCTAGTGGCCTCCCCCACAGCTTCGATGCGTTTACACTGGCTGCAGCAACTCTTTGCTAATGCCATGTTTTTGCTCTGTCCTTCCAGATGCCCCTTGCCCTGCCAGTCCGGGATCGGGGGCGGTGACCACCGCAGGTCGGCACAGGTGGCGTTGCATGCAGCCTAGGCTTTGCCCTTTTTGCTGGAAAACCTTCAGCAACTCCTTCAATCTGAAGCAGCATGTGGTCAACGTGCACACCGTTGGTCAGGGGCTTCAATGCCACTTGTGCCACAAGACCGTCAAGAACAAGTGGTATTTGAGGAAGCATCACGTCACGGCTCACGGTGCGCCGTTGAAGCGTGGCAAGCATGCGTCTGGGCCGTCTGCGTACGGGGGCGCAATGTCACAAAGCTGCACAGATGGCATGCAGCAGCAGCAACACCAGCAGCAGCGGCGTCAGCCTGGCTATGACAGACATGACAGCTCCTGCATGGACTCGGCATTCCAACAACAAGAGATGCCTTCGACAGCTGAGGCCGAGCGCCACGATCTCGAAACTGGGGAAAGAATGGCGTACGTGGATGATTCCATGGACTACACAGATCGGCCGGTATCCGGCTCTTCCGAGTATGCAGAAAATTATTCTGCGGAGTACTGTGGTGAAAATTCTGAAGGTTATTTACAAGCGTCTTGTAATGTGTATTCTGCCCCACCCACCAACCAGAGAGTGTGTGTTGCAAATGAAAGTACTAGAGGTTGTCCGGAAGACTCGCGCGGAGGGTTCCAAACAGATGAAAACATAGGTGGTGGCTATTCATACGAACATCCCGATAATCATAGACAGGCTCGCAACAGCCAAATTTTTGACGAGCACGGGAGAGAGTACGACGGCGGAGGTGAGGTGAGCAGCTGCGTGCTCCCAACGGAGAGCAGCACGTACGCTAACGATTGCTCAAAACGTTACTTAGACCGCAGTGGTCCCTCGAATGCGTTCAGTCCCCACACGGCTTCTCCTAATGTTTCCCCAGTGCGTCCCGCCTCTGTGGGCAGCCACGATAAGGATGCTGCATCACCCCCTCTACGTCATCATCAGCTCGTTTAAACTCGGAGATCGTACAAATCGTGTTTTTATGCTTTCCCAATCATTCTTGAGCGTTGGATGCATTTTTGGGATTACTTATCTAACGTTAGTACAACCAACTGAAACATGAATTTGTCATGAGGCATTTCCTCTTCACTGCCGTGTTGAAGTAACCTTTAACTTTATATGCAATGAAACATTGAAGGTTTCAATGGTGCCGCAGCGACGTGCGCTGCATGCTCGATGAGAAGCTTAACTTGGTACAAATGTTCTCAGCATTGTGTCTCTACGAAGATTCAGGTGATTTTATGTGTTCTGCAAGCAAACCGTCTAGTACAACTTCGCGTGGCTTAGCCGTCACCAGTCTACGGATATAGTTCATTGCTACAGTGTGGAAGTTTATGTTCTTTGTTTTGCTAGTGAAACCTTTCACGTTCAATGATGGCTTCAGTGTTGAACTCACCGAATATGTTGATAAATCTATGTGGAATTGTTTTGTTTTTGGATTTACAGTTTTCATGCCCATGAATCATGTCTGTGTGTTCTTTGGCTTGAATGATGATTATTGAATGTCTTCTTTAATTCTCATTCTCAATTGTGTTGGCTCATCTGGTTCATTCCCGGTTCTTTCTCAATATCATGTGATTAGGTGCATCGATGGTGATTGTAATTTCTTGGACGCGTATCGCTCCTCGTTGATAGTAGGAGACCTGAGCTACACTCGAAGAAGTATGTCCATCGTGTCTGTACGCTTTCAAAAAACTTTAGATACCCTCACATCAGTAACATTTCTTGCAGGAACTTCGTGAGTTTTGATTTGTTGTTAGATTAGCCTAACCTTTCATTCTTCGACCTTTTGCACTAATGTTTTCGTCTTTTATTCTTTATTATCCCTTATTTCTCTTTTTTGTCTCATCGAGGTACTTAGTTTTTTTTTTGCTAGCGTAGTGAGCGAAGCAGAACAATGGTCCCAAATGTTACGCTCTTGTGGTGCAACTTCTCTTAGAATTTCATTCAGTTTCTCTGTGATTATTGTTCAACTCTGCGGAAACGGAGGTTAAACTTTGAATATATTGATATTTCATTTTAACCACTCAGTTGAAATGCATGCAAAGCTTGTAGTAATTCATCCATTTGCATGAGCAGTCATTTTTGTTGGAGTTTGCAGGTGTGGTGATGCAGTCACGTCTGTCTGTACGGCGTTACAAAAGACTGGAGAGTAGAAGTATTCGTAAAGTTGATCTGGTGGCGTAGTTGAATGCGTTTTGATTATTCGATTGAGTTTGTTGTACAACCAGCGCATCCCAGTTGATCTTCCCCGCTAGCATGCTCGTTCATCTCCGGTGTTCGGCGATGGCTCGCTAAATCTCCCTCTCCGATTATGGATTGTCGGACAGCATGCGCGCTCCTTAGCCTACGTACAAGAGTGTTGGCATCAGCATGTTTATCCTCTCCACTCCAGGAATGCTATTGACCCGTTTGAGCATGTGTATCTGTAGCTCGAGGCGTCCGAGAGCATGAAGGTGCCGCCACCGTGGACTTGCCCCGCAGCCACGTCTGAGGCCTCATGTCGTGTGTTGCAGAGTACGGAGGACCTGCTGACTCCACAGCCGCCGCACCTGCCTCTGAATACTACCCTCTCGCTTCTGCTTCGCGTGGCGGCTCCACGACTGTGTCGCTCGTGTCGGGTAAGCTGTGGCACAGTCGCCAACCTGGCATCTGCCCCATTTGCCAGAGGGTGTTCAGTAACAAGTTCAACCTCAAGCAGCACATAATCAACATCCACACGACTGGAGAAGGTATCAAGTGCACCACGTGCCACAAGCTCTGCAAGAACAAGTGGTACCTGCGACGTCACCAGGTCACGCATCATGGAGCTCCTCTGCGTAAAAGCAAATCTGAAGGAACTTCGCCTCCGATGCGCTCTCGCCCTCTGCACCGCATCTCGCGGCTCTGAGGACGATGCTTCCTGACTGCACTCCGTGACCTTCGCACACGTCTTTTATGTCTGGTTCCTCTCTTGGGCCGGATCAGCTCCGTTTCTTCTTTTTCTCCAGTCTGCAGTGTTTAATCTGTGTGTTGTGACTTGAACTGTGTCGCTCATCACTTCATTGCCTTTATTTGCCCGTTGTACGGTGACGTTTCTAGTCAGCTTCACTGATGAATTTATAAATTTTTGAAATGTCTCTTTCTTGAATGTATGATACTTCAATTTTGTATGCTGTATTATTCATCATTTTCACTTGATTCATCCAGGTATTCAATTTCTGACATTTTTTATTGAGCTTTTGAGATATTTGTTCTGTAATTTTTGACTTACTGTGCATAACTTTGACTTCTCTCCTCGCTTGGACTGCTTTCTAATAACTCTCCACGAATTGCCTAACTTCACCTAAATGGCTACAACGTAGGTTTATCTTAAACTTAACTCAATAACTGTACTTACTGCTAACCAACTACCTCAAGAGCTACGAAGGCTCTTTCTATAGGCAATAACCTACCTCAGGACATGTGTTGTGATAGTCTCTGTCATCTAGCAAGGCTTGGTAAGCTGCTCGGCGACGCATGTGGTGCTTCGTTTCATGTCTCCCAAACGTGCTCTCATTCACGCTCAATTCATCTCATCTCATCTCATCGTTCATTGTACTATTACATTACTTCTCCTTAATTACAAATGCAACCCAATCTGGCTAAATGTTTGTATTCGGAAGCTACGTTTAGAATCTCCAAACATGAGTGCTGGTTTAATAGATGGTGTGAAGGTGGGAATGTTATCTCCATGTAGAAATGCAACTTGGAATTGAGTTCAGCACTGGAGCCATCACTGACACGGAAAATAAGCGCTGTTATTGCTGTCGACCGTAGCGTGCCGGCCGAGCAAAGGATGAAGAGAACGTGGAACCAATACCGGTATAGTTAGTAAGGATCTAGCTTTAGTAGTCTACTTTGCAATTCCCTTCTCAAGAAATAATAATAACTTTTAATCCTAATTTCTAGCGCGTTTGTTATCTACCGTTATGGTTTTGTGTGGCCAAACTAGTTCTAAGATTTGCTACGCCTCGCCCGTCAGCAGGACTGCTTTCAGTTAATTTTACAGAAGCACCTTTTGTTTTGCTCAATATTGGTGCTAGATTAGACACGCTTTCGATTTCTTTGTCGTTCTAGCGTTACGGCTAGAGGAATTGCCTTAGTTTCGATCACTCCCTTATTTACTTTTTGTTAAGCTTCGTGGTGGCCCTCTTGTTATCGTATTTGTGTCGTATTTGACGGGTATTTTTTTGTGTAACGTTCCGAATTTGCGTCCTGCTGCTGAGCGGAGTCGAGTTAGCAGCTCTTACGGTTTTGGCTTGTTAGTGTTAATTAACTAGACTATGGTGGAGTTATGAACATCTGTCCTCACTGTGTTGCCTGCGAGGGAGGCTCCCTTTCAATTCCAAGTTGCTATTCATTCACAGTTGGTCTACTCTGAAATTTGCCTCTGTGCGCTCACGCAAAAGTATTCAATCGAAGGATTAATTCATGTCGTATTGTGATACTTCATAGTGAAATTATTTAGCGTTACTTTGTATAACAAATGGAAGTTGTAGCCTCTCTCCTGGGTACCGTACGGACTTCGGGTACTAGGAAATAAGTCACCATACTTACTTGATAGCAACAACAGTGTAGCTTCGACAGCCAGTGTAATCGCTATTTTGAGCATCCCTCATAGTACTTGGTGTCGTGCTGTTCCGCCCGGGTGTTGCGGGCAGATGCGATGCAATATCAGCAACGGTAGTTTAGCGCAGGGTTGCCAGATTCTCCTTTTTCTGGCCAAAATTCTCATGTTCACTGGTATTCTTAATAAAGCTTACCCATGTAGAGCACTCTGATGGATACTCTCAAGTTTGATCAAGCGTTACGGCTCTGTTCACAAATTTCATTCGAAGAGAGGCGTTATTTTAAGGATTTTTGAGCTGGGAGGAAAGGCAATCTGGCAGCCCTAGTTTAGCGTACCCATGACTAAGCGTGTCGACCAATGAATTTTAAGTAGGTGATGGTGACCGATATTGTCATCAACGATATCAGTAAAGTAGCATTAACTGAAGCAGAGATATAGTCTTTTACCTCAACCAGTGATGTGTATGGTAGTACAATAAATCAATGGTGGTATGTAGTTTTAAGATAGCAGTCTTTTTAAGATACCTAACACTAATTTTAATTACCACTAACCTGATACTGTGTAGGCCGTAGTGTGTAGTTTGAGGCGTTAGTCGTAAACAAGCGACTTGCTGAGATACTATCTAGAGCAGCGATTCTTGACATCACTGCACCCTCGGCTTCCTCCCAGAATTGGTCTATATCTCATCGCCCGACCGTAAGCCTTGCTTTGGCTGTAAATTTACAAAGCCATCAGTTTTTTGTCCTTATCGTTCCATGAAGAGTTATGCCCATTCTTTTTTGTCTGTTCCTTGGCATACACTGGAATTTGAATCAACTATTTCAGTCATTTTTTGATTGAAATTTCCCCCATTAAAAGTGCTCACTCTCTCTGTTTGAGAGCATTGAGCTAGTGTGAAGAATCGCTGCTCCAGGTCGGCTCACGTCGCTGTCTTAATTGCTCAAACATGCCCTGCACTGCAGTTGTGAGGCACCACAGCTCCCGGCCCCTGCTGGACTTCTCATGTGATGCAGGTCTCTGTAATGTGTTACATTTTGTTTTGCTTACGTGGTTTTCACTTATGTGTCAACTCTTCAGTGATTGTTACTGACAGTGTTGTTAGATGATCCAAACATTGTGTGGTTGTTGGGGTTCT
This sequence comes from Platorchestia sp. MABIK, assembly GCA_014220935.1. Classification (NCBI taxonomy): domain Eukaryota; kingdom Metazoa; phylum Arthropoda; class Malacostraca; order Amphipoda; family Talitridae; genus Platorchestia; species Platorchestia sp. MABIK. Next base: position 54,535 of record JACJUY010003101.1, on the reverse strand, counting down.
CACCCTCGACTACATCTGGCTTCATCTCGTCTCTGACCTGACCTGTCGTATTTATGAGTATGGTACTTTTATGTCTCGCTCTTAATCAAAAAACTTCTGGTTTGAAATTCTGACTTGGACACATACGTGCAGCTCAAATAGTTTATTGGTGTTCTACTTACTCGCTCAGCTTTCGGGAGTCTAGCGCACTTCTTTGAGGCGAAGGCCCACAAGATCAGTGTCTTCATGCTAGCTTGTTTGTTTCCTCTAAAGCAAAATACGTAAATACTGTTGCAGAGGTCTGGCATGGCTTTAGCTCTGTTGGTGGTGTCTTTTCTACATCATTCTCATGTTCTATTCTACGCCTACGTTGTCTCTGAACTGCTCATTCCTACACTTTTAACATCAGGTGTTTTATCCCCTTCCGTTATGAATTCTAATGTATAACAATATATTTCATAGATTCGGGGCAAGTACGACTTGTTAAATTATACGAGTTAAGCTTGACTGGGTAATTTTGATTTTGAAAGCGTCGAGCATTCGTCAGCGATTGATAGCTCACTATTACCTTGGTTGATTGCGTCGGAGCCGCTTAGATGTTATCTACTATTAACACATTCTTATTCTAAATACTGTTATCAGTTTGAATTTTGCCATTTTTTACCATTCATATGTTTTTGAACGATAGATGGCATTAGTTCAACTAGCTTTCTAATGACGATTGTAAACCCGTTTTAATAGCTTTTTAAGGTGTTAAGAGGTGTCATTTTCCAATAATTTGCGATGTTTGTGTGCGAAAGATTTTTCAAGTTCAACTTTTTCTTTGTACTCAGGTTGCTGTGTCTCATTATTGGCTTGAGATTTGTCTTCTCGTGGCGCAATACGGCTAGCGTATCTGTGAGAATAGGCGCGCTCAGGAGGGTGTGAGTCCCTCAGCTGAAGGTTAGATAGGCCTTTCCTGTGTGAAAAGCAACTTTGGTAGAAATACCAAAGCGACAACTAAATAGTCTCTGACCGAAGTTGTCGTTAGATGAGTTTATTATTTCCTGTGTTGAAATAGAATAATCTTTTATTTTAATGTCTCCATCTTTTCTTCGCTTAGCTGTTGTCCTTTTTTCAGAACCTCTGACTTCATTCTTTAACTTTTATCCATTTTCCTAAATTTCTTTTAATTTTGCTGGAAGTATGCGTGGAGTGTGGGGGTCACACTTCGTGCATAAATTCTCCGTTCCATTGATAACATATTAAGTAATGTCTTCCTCTTACCTTTTTTGTGAACACCCCATGTTGTGGTTATGGAGGCTTGACCTAACAACGATTGTGGTTCGGGAGGCTTGAATGAACATCTAATCTAATCCCGGTGCGACTTGAATGAGTTTGTGGTGTGATGAATTCCTACATAGCTAGCCTTTTTTTCAGTTTCTTCATTTCCGTGCTCGGGTCGTAGACGTTATGCTGACACTCCTGAAGGGAAAAGTCGCCTGAGGCGTCTTTACCGCAGAATAGGTCGGAATTTTAGGGTGTTTGTTGCTCTGTACTACATTACACTTTTTTTCTTGAGCCATAATATGCAGTTGGTTAAATCTTAGGTGGCTGTGGTCCAGATGGAGCATTGGTAGATGCCATGCTTTGGCCTTGGGTTCATCTGTGCTGCGAAATTTGGATTATTCGTTCGAACAAACAAGTTTAATCTCAAGTCACTAATTTAACAGAAACGAGAGAGACGGGTTTCGTTTGACAACCTTGTGTTTTGTTAAAATCAACCCTTTGAAGAGTACATCGCTCTTGCACTAATTTCTTTCAGCACATGCGAATGAGAGTTCATTATAGTTCGTGAAATCTTAGTTAACTCACCTTGTGTCGAAAGTTCTTGAGAATCCGTTGTGTTGTTAATTTGGTTTGAATATTTTGTATGCTTATTTTTCACTGGCTGCGTTAGGTTCGGGCCGCAAGGTCATTCTGGGTGTATGGGCACAGGGATCAGCATTAAATATTTTTTGGACTGGAGTGCCTTCGTTTTCGTGGCTTCATTCTTAACCATATCACATCACGGACTGAATCTTCATCTCTGACAATGATGAAATATCCTGCTTTAGGTAAATTTGTTTTGAGAGTGTAAGTTTAACAGTCGTACTTCTGGAAATGAAACAGCTCACCTTTGAGCTCAGTATCTCGGTGCTGTGTGGGCTAGGGTCTGACGACAGCGATGACAACTCTCGTTTATCGTGACGTTCTCGCTCCCAGGGGGAAAATGTGTGGTCCTGAGCTCAAAGTTAGGTAAGCCTTCTTTTGGTTGAAATAAAAAATTTTTTGCTAAGAAGCATCTTTTTCGGTTCACTGCTGGCCTGTTTTTCAGCACCTCTGGCTTTCTTTTTCGACTATTATCGTGTTTCATAGCCTTCCTTCTTAACCTACTGTTTCTGTTCGCACGGGACCCGTTGCGAAAACTTACCTTGTGCATGGATTCCACGTTCCCTTGGCTCCATACTAAATGGTGCCTTCATCTTTCTTCTCTTTGAACATTTTTGTTGTGGTAAAGGAGGCTAAAACTAATTTATAATCATTCATCATCGTGGCGTTCTTTTTAGCTCGGTTGTATTTACGCTTCTAAAAGAATAGGTGACCTCACTCTGCATATTGATTGGCTTATAATTCGATAGTTTTGTGCTCCGCTGAGTATTACAGTGTTAATCTATTTGTACCTTTAATTGGCACTGCCTCAACCAAACGGGTATTGTATCGTAGGTAAATTGTGAACTTTAATTTAAGGAATTGGTGTGTAGTCTTGTTCTCAGCATAACCCTATCAGCTTACATTACTTTTAAATTAGCTAATATAACGCGTAATATTCATCAGTCGTATATCCGGAGAAATGTTTTGTTGTCATCGAATGACCCGTTAATCTGTTGTTGTTTGATTAGTTTGTATTTTGTTATTTTCTTCACTGCTAGCGAGCAGAGCATCACAGCAGGGCGTCATAAATGACAAAAACGGTCGTGTTGCCTAACTTTACTTGAGGGCGAGTTGCGCCGTCACTGCCCGCCCCCACGTTTTGGGCTCCGTCGCTGTTCACGAACCTGGCGTGTGCTCGGCCAGCTCGAGCGTGATTTGTTTTGTTTGCGAGCGTCGGTCTGTGTGTGAACTGCGGCATCACGCGCTGCGGCTTCTTTTGCTGCACCCTGTGCTGGCATGGTGGCGCTCTTCTATCGTATAATTTGTAAACCTTATAATTTATTCGATCACCAATTGGCTGTTTTATTGGTTAAGTTTTATAATTGAATTGGCTCTTTGTACCTGCTGCATTCTGTGGTATAAATTTTAATTTTCAGTTAAATTGGCTAATTTTATTGTCGTAATTATAAAAACTATTGTTTACAATTTAAACACTAGTTCATATTCACGCCATGGCCAAAAATAATTTACCAAGGTTAGTAATAATTGGATTCCAATGTAAATTAGCTAGAATGTATTGATATTTAATTTGCTTAATACATGCTAGTCATTCCTAATTCGGCCTAAAATTTACCTCATAATTGGTTATTCTTTTACTGCGCGAGTGTATGTGCGTTTATTATAGTTTGTGTAATCTTAAATAACCTAATAATCCTTATATATAAATTCTGCTTCTCTTCAAATTGACGGTTTCGAATACTTCTCACTGTTAAATATACTGCAATCATCTGTCGTTCAGGTGCGCGAAGAATGTCTACTTCAGAACATACATTGTAAGATTAATTACAGAATTTTTCAGCTGAGTGTGTGCTGATGGCAGCGATGATAATCTCGGCCCGACATCATTACGTTCTGTGGCCGTGTGTGCGTTTCATTCTGACCGCTTCTATTTCTCTTCAAAGCTAGCAATCTCTTTCTAATCAGTTCTACTTATGACGATCTATAGTTAAGCTTCATTTTGTTAGCTCAATACAAATCTCGTAATATTATAACATTTCGTCTGAACATTCGCGAACGACAGTACAAGGGATTCTCGATGCAGTGAAGTACAAGTTCATGACCAGTGCCTCCTTAAGGCCCTGATACACTAGGCAAAAATCATGGTGATAACCGTCAGCATGCCTCTCAAAGTTCCTCCCATCCCTGCACACCAGCCAGTTGGCGGAGTGGCCACCGAGCTTTGCTGCGATCCGACCATGTCGGAAACAGACGGGCGTCACTGCGATGAGCAGTACAGTTTTGATCGTTGACAAGAGAGGTGCGCAGCTATGATTCCTTTTGCGTGCTGAGAGTATCATGTTGCCAGTTCTCACTTCAACTGGCGGCGGGATCCACTTCCGCAATTTCTCGAGTCATGAACGCCAGTGTATCAGGGCCTTTAGCCTTCGTCGCTGTCTCTGGCAGCCATCACTTTCACCTCTTGCAACTTCTTGTAACGCGATCAAGTGTCAAATCCTTATAATTTAGTAGATGAATGTGGTTTCTTTTAATTTGAACTCTTGACTTAATGATTTTAACCTTGGAAATAATTTTTTATTTCGTGGTTTGAAATCCTTTCTAATTATCAGACCCAGACAACCACTTTACCCAGCTTGATCCACATACTGCATTTGTTGGCTTCCCCGTACACGCAACAGCGGCGGCGTGTACTCCACTGCTCCCTGTATCTCATATCAAAGTGCCACAAATTGAATCTTGAGAATAAATTGTTGGTTCGCATAAATTCCTTCTATCAATATCCTTTTAATGCCTTATTCCGTTTTCCCGATGAATATTGAAAATTCTTGGTAAATGTTCAGTCTCCTTTAGGATTGTCTTGGAAGTTTGAAATACAGGTAGGCTTTGGCTTTAGAACAGCCAGATGGGCTGGAGAGATGGCGGTAATTGTTTTCTCTCTACAGCAGAGTTGAGAGGCGCTGGGAGTTTTACGCCTCCAAAACAGTGTTGAAGATTACTTCTATTTCGTACGCCATGACTAACAGAGCGTAGAGACATCAATGGTGTACCTAAACATTCGTCAAAGTTTTTTCTTCTGTCTAGTATTGCTTTGACGGATATTTAATAACTCAAATATCTGAAATTAGGTCGTCCCCGTCTCAAGCGACCGAGTAGATGTTAGCTTTGACCTCAGGTGACACATCTCTTGTCTCGCTAACTCTCGTGTCCCTGGGGTGGCACACGGGGCTGGGATGCCTTACACTCTCTTATGAACGAAGAGTAGGTTTCTGATGGAATACCTTCATCGTCAGCTGTTGGAACCTGTCCAATTTATACACTGAAGTGAAAGTCACATGTGTGCATGGTCACTAGTGAAAATTTTGAAGCTGCAGCTGTGAAACTGCAAAAAGGGACGAGCACTAAACACAATTAATCCTTTCTCCTCGTGTTAAAGCTCCCCATGGAGACTTGGGATAAATTCTAGTAACCCTACACGAAAGAAGGCAATTCGTGTTCGTGGGAGCAAACTGAATGAATCAAATATTTTTTATGTTATTTTTGTTGTTAAGCTCGCTCGTGAAGGAAAGAAAAACCTCGCAGCGCGCAATAGTATCGCAGTACATTCGGCAATTCGCGTACCTGGGTGGACTTTTATTCTTCCTTATTCGTTGTCCAAAATTTGAATGGCTGATTTCTGAATTGCAGCGGCGTTTCTCATAATATTTGAAATAAATTATGTACGTCCTAGTTAACGGATTATTCATGTTCTTCAAGAATTATTTAGCTACTAACGAAGTCTATGCTACTTCGCGCTGGGGGCATGAATCTTGGTTCCAAACCTCGTTTGGTCTGCGCAAATCTTCATTAAGCAAAGCTTGGACATTTCGCTGTTGTTTTCTGACGTATCAACGCTATTCTTTTGGAAATGGAAGGCTACTGCGCTATAGTGTTGTTTGTTCGTCGTGTTAAATTATTTAGGGAAAATTATTTTCTAGCTGATCCAGAGGGTAAGTTGACTTCAGCCATGGTAAACACTCGGTTAACTTCGCCATGTGAGGCCAGGCGACGTGCACACTCCAAGCCCGTGGAGAGCGGCAACCTCACACCGACCAGCTGCTGCTCCATGCTTTCGCCTCAGCAGTCCGACCTGCGCTTCTGTCCTGTCGACCGCTTGGTCGTGTCCAATGTATTAACGCGTTCCGCCAAATGCCATACCCTCAATGTGTTGGCTGTAGTCATTTTATTTTCTACCATTACATTTTCATTTTTCCGTTTTATCAGCATGTTAACGCTTTTTCTTGAAAATTTATTTCAAGCTTCACGCATTTTATGTTCATATTTGCTTGTGATATTTCACGTAAAAGCACTTAGATGTTCTGCCTTCCCTGTGTTATTGTTTTGTGTTAGCGTTATTTAAGTTGGCTTGATTTTGTTGAGTTGTTGTAGCGCATGTTGGTGTAACAGTTTGATGTTGTTGTGTGTGCAGGAGGCAATAGTGACGGTGAGGGCATCTTGCTTCCTCCATCCACCACCATCACCCCCACCAATTCCCTCTTGTCATCCCTCACCGCCAAGCCGCCACCACCACCACTCACGCCACACCTTCACCTGTCCTCCACCATCCCCACCACTACCAGCAGCACCACCTCCCTCACCACTTCGAGCAGCACCACCAATGCGAAAGTGGGCGGAGGCCGCCCTCGGTACGCCGGTCCCCGCAACTGCCCCCACTGCGGCAAGCGCTACTCCACTATAGCGGCCCTCAAGTACCATGTCGGCCTCGTGCATAGCGTGTCCGACCAAGTACCCTGCTTCTATTGTCCCAACTGGTTCGATATCAGAACTGATCTTAAGAAGCATCTAGAGCTCGCTCACAACGAGCATTCTTAGCTTCCTTCCAAAAGTGCCGTCCATTTAGAACTCGTGAGTGTGAAGTGATGAACTCAACTGAGTGCCTTCAGAACTCGCCTAAAGTGTTCCGTTATGAGTGACGTTCAATTCGAATGTTGGGAATAGGCCAAGTTGTTGTGTGTGTTATTCAGATTCTTGAATACAATCGTTTAGCTAAGCCCCTTTTTTGTTTGATTAGTGTTTGTTCAAACGAGTCTTATCGGAGATCATCACCGAAAAATAAGCTGTTATGAAGCTCCCAGACGAGCTTCAAGCGATAAATGTAACTTCTGAACTAATTAGGGCAAAGTTGAACTCAATAACTCTCCGCTTCTTAATCATCTCTGTGCTTTAGAATACAACTTGCTAGAATAATAACTGCGATTCTCGGGACAGTAGTTTTCTAGAATAATTGGCTTGCAAAGAGGCTCTGTTTTCATCCCAGTGATTAGTGTCAGGTCTTTGCGCAATACGCCAGCTACGCACAGAAAAGTTTAGTTCATCGTAGATTGAGTAGTTAGAGCTATGTATTGTTGACTGGAATAACTACTGCCCTTGCGGTGATCTGCTGATTGTGCTGTCTCGAAGGAGGGCTTCAGCAATAGGAAGGCAATGAAAATATGACGGTCGTGGGCTGTTATGCGCCCTTGTGTTCAGAGTTAGATTCGGGATCTTAAAACTTAAAGCTTGGTTTCGTTCCTAGTGAAAGATTGCGGAGAGTTGGCATCCTACTTACATGTCCCTCCCTTGGTTTTTCTTAAGCTTTTATTCCTACACGATCTTTCTTTAAAACAACTCAATTTATTTCACCCCTTTTCACGTTCATCTCATGGCTTTCTCTAGCATTGGTTAATTTAAAAAATATCTTCGATCATCAAATTAATTTGTGATAATGCCTCATTACTGCAGCGAAGGTTTCACATCGCGATTTAGTTCGGCTTGTTTGCTCATTGTCGATATTGTTGAATTCATTTTATTTCTCGCCTTTCTTTTTATCTAAAATTTGACTCGCATTGATTAATACCCTGTTGATGGTCTTCAATCATGAATGCTTCATGAAGTTTTCAACCTTCTGTTTGAATTTCGAAAAGCGTCCATTGAGAGAGTGAGGGAAATAATTTTTATTAGATTTCAACAAACTTTGAGTCTATCAAAAATTCTTGGCTTCGAACTTTCTTTCTGTTACCTCTCATCTGATGCTGCTGATGTAGCCGAAGTGTTGCAACATTTTGTCTGCCGTAATGGTCCTTCATGAAGTATCTTGAACGCATCTCTGAGACAAGGAGTTCTTCTTGAAATAAGATTTAGGAAGGAATGTTGTGCTAGAAGATGTGCAAGCGATTAAAAGAGGAGCAGTTTCATTATTTGGGTTGATCTTGTCATTTTTTTTTGCTGAAGAAGCAATTGATCATTTCAGTGAACTCACGCTCGATCGAACACAATCTTTTTCATTCAAGCACGGCTGCTTCAAATCTTTTGTGCTGAGTGAGATTCTTCTGGTTTTTCACCCACGTTCGCCTCTCGTAGACAGAATCGCAACCTGCAGTGATGTTCCATTCGCAATCATGATCAAAGGGATTTTTCTGTAATCTGTCTCTTGTGTTCTTGTTTTTATGTTGGTCAGTTCTTTTTCCTTCTTGGTGTGAATGCTGGTGCGTTTTTTTCTTGCAACCACTTGTGCTTTTTCCATTTTCACGGTTGTCGATCATGCTTACGTGGAAAATTACTGAAGTCTAATATTGAAATCAATTTGAAAATGCAGAGGGGCCAACTTAACTTTTCAAATATTAAATGTGTGCGATTGCCCTGTTATATTTCACAAAGTCACTTTCGTAAATGTGAGCAGATGCGGTGAAATAATCGCGATTTCCGTAAACTTCTCGAAAAATTATCTACTGCAGTGAACTTCTTTCAGGCAATAGTTTTGCTGCTTTGATATCCATTCATATTTCTGTACCGAATTTGCTTGTCGGGTGAAATTTTACAATTCAGAATCTTTCCGACATTCTGACCTCTGAACTTCTGACGTAGTAAAAAATTGACCCGGATTTATTATTGTTTTTGGCATCCCAAGCTTCCCTGTAATCCAAATCGCTTTTTGTTTTCAGAATTTAAAAGGGGTTTTTCTCATGTAAAACTGTGTGAATTCAAGCTTAAGTGTGCTTCCTTAGCGCTTGCAGTATTGCAGCGTTAGCAGAACCAGGTGACCATCAAGCTCTTCTATACGTCACTGTAATAGAGCATGCTCTCAATTCAGAAAATTGTAACTTTTATTTGGTCTGCTAATTCCCTGTGAGAAACTACAGAACGTGTAATTAACTGCATACGGTTTTAATGATTATCACGCAATTTGCTGAAAGGTACTTTATTGGTGTATTTCATTAGTGATGTGCTGGTTGTGTTGACAGACGATATTCATGTGCTGCTACTTCACTCCCTTGCCGAATTTCTTAGGCTATGACCATGTGGGCGTGACTTTCTCCTCGACCAATCAATTCACTATTTTTATTAACTTCATTCGTATTCGGTGTACTTTTGACAGTTGTCGAATTTCAATTTGGAAACAGGGATAGTGCTGCCTTGTTGGTTGGCTTGAAGCATCGAGCGTTTAAAATTCACTTTTAGAACTGCTCTTCCATGATTTGTATGTTGTACATAAACTGTCACTTGAAGTTTGCTCTCTAGGAAAACTCGGAGATATTAGCCAAACGCAGTATTTGTGGAGCCTCATTAGAATTTCATTTGGTGTTATCCTGTAGATCTTTGCATTGAGTTATTTGTAAGTAAACAATACCAATATCACGAAGAAAATAAAACTAAAAAATTTATCAAGCTTAGTTATAAAAGCTAATGAGTATTCGTTCACGAGTAGAATTGGTCATTGGAAGAAGGACGTTTTTGCATTAAAAAAATTGGTTTCACATTCTGCGTCCATTGTGCTCCGAATAGAAAAATGCTCGTGCGAGATGTTGGAGATTTTAACGGATAATTGAACGCGGGCGTTTTACGTTAGATATGTCCGCATTGTAATGCACTTCGATGTGCAAACGAAAGCTGTGTAGCTGAAAGACTGGACTTCATGATTCGCGCTCCGTACCTGTTCAGCTGGGAAGCTCGATATTTGCCAGTATGTATGAAAGAATATGATGCTTGACCATGTTATATCAGAGCAAAACCACCCAATACTCTACCTGAAACTACCATGAAAAAGGTTTCTTCAAAATCCTGATGTTTAGTGCCCCGTTTCCTGAAGGTAACGTGTTGCCGCGTATCACAGATACTGAGAGCAGAGCACAAGCGTGTTGGTCGCGTGACCAGCCGAGTGCAACACTACGGTGTAGCAGAGCCGCGTTACTGAAGGCTGGAAGCTCGAGAACAGTACACCGCCTCATGTAAAGCGGCCCATAGACGATCAATTTTATTGCCAATATCATTGACTCAATATATTGACGAGATTTTTTGTTTCTCACAAAGTCAATTATTTGACTGTCGTCAATCAAGCCCACAGACAATCCATTAAATTGTCAATATTCATCATTGTCAATTATTTTGACAATAAAATTGATCGTCTATGGGCCGCTTAAGATCTCCTCTATACTCAAGTCGCCACCTTGACCTCTGGCGACTGTCCCTGAATGCTTCCCCCTAATGCGATTTCATGCGTTACCTTAGATTATTTTTGTATATTTTACGAAGTGTAACATAGCTCTTAACGTTAGGGTATTTTATTAACTCTATTAATCACAACTTATTTTTACGCCTAGAATGTACACTGAATGGTCGATCTAATCGTGCGTGTTTGCATTTTGTGTTGGATAGTACGCGAGAATATTTCTATATTTTTTCTTATTTGTTTTAATGATTATTTGTTATCTTGCATTTTTGTATTCTATTGCTCTATTTTATTATCAGTTTCGTTGAGTTGCTGCTAAGCTTTCGTTTTCTTTGTTTCGCTTTTAGTTTTCCCTCTTGTAGCATCGCTAAGCAATAATTTTAATAGCTTGAACCTGTTTTTGTCATGGTGAACCTGTTTTTGTCAATAGCGCCGTTCGAATTTACGCGCAAATGTGGGGTTGTTCGTACTTACTTACGCGTAACGTTTAAATTGAGTTCGTATGGAGATCAATCTATTGAGGAATGCTTAGGTTTTAAATCGTCCCTAAAAACATCCACCGTCTCCATCCTGCGGATTATTGCGCTCGAAGCGTACAAGACAATGAAAATTCGACAGTACTAAAGGGAATGATCGTATGGGTCAGACATTGTTGAATCTCCTTCTCACCTACGAAGTATCTGACTACAAAGAAAGATAAGACGTTCGTGTTATAGGGCTCGTGGTTATAACCTTTGTTCCAACTCGAGAAAGTAGCTAATTCATGTCATGTGTGTTTGTTAATTTTGTGTTAATTCCGTTTTTTCGTTGTTGCATCCCTCACATGGTTGATGATTCAAACAAGCGTCTGCATGCTGGAGGTGTGATGATTTATTTTCCCCTTGAAGGGAGGTAAATTGAGAATGAAATTAGGACATGTTCCGACGAACTCATTTTTCGTAGAGCTTGTTAACTTTTGTATATTGGAGAACATTCTATTTTGACGTTTTACCGCACGAAATTGGTGGGAAAGGAGAACAGAAACGTTTTGTAATAATAGTGTTCGCGACGAGGCACTCAAGCCCTCGCTCAACTTTACCGGCAAATAGTTTGATTCTAATTAAAGGTTTAATGAGCCCCTTCTTCTTCAAATAGGTGGATGTGATTGAGAAAATGAACCCAGATAGCAGTTGTTATCGGGTGTCTGACAGCACTGGTACAAAACAGTAGCATCTGTGAAAGCATTTCAAAGAAGCATTTTTGAAATATAAAATCGGCATCGGCCGTTATTTTGGTCTTCTTAGCATATAGTTGAGCGTCATTTATTGCTTTAAAGGTACGTCTTTTGGTACTAGTACTTCTGCATTCAACTCTCCGAGCTATGCATTAAATCTAACTCTTAGTTTCTGACTTGCGTATTGTGCAACCATTTGAAATTTGATTCGAACGCGTTAACTTTACGAAATGTTTTTGAGCATTTACACACACATTGAACTGAGAAGTGTTTAGACTCTTGTATGATTGTCAAACATGAGGTTGTCCCTTGAAAACAGCCTTTCCAGTCGCTGATTTTTTACTGGATTTTGTTTACATTTGATACTACAAAAAATGCAACAGAAATGCCTGCCGCCTATTATAGCGTCCGAGTGCACAATTTCTTTCTCTAGCCATTTTCTTGCTTTGGACATGAACGGAAAAACATTTTTCATTCTGTGCACTGAATTTTATGAACATTTAGTTGTATCTAATTTTGTGGATGAGGATAAACCTTCAGAAGCGAGGTGATAACCTTACGTTACGAAGTCTGGCCGCACTCAGTTTGTGCTTCAAATTCAGACGTAGTTGATTATCTGCGTGTCTTCGAATTCTCTGTTGTTAGGCTGTAGGTTTCCCGAGTCTTCCTCGTCGAAGTGAATAAATTCTGATCTCGTCAGCATTTTATGAGGAACAGTTTCACTGAAGCTGGCGGTAACTTTACACGTCATCCTCCCTAGCGTATGATGGCCTTTTTGCGCGAATATTTTCCGAGGTATTTTTTGATCGCTGTCGAAACAGTGAAAGAAATGGTGGTGTAACCTTGAACAATTTTATAGGTCAGTGTCCTCGACTTCCCAGCGTTGATTCGGTTGCTCTAATTTGGGATTATTTGAGCAGATGGCAACTCGCGCTTTATTTACCCCTCCTTTGGTTGCGCATGAATCGGCGTCGTATTGCGTGACTTGAAGGCGAATTTTTCTCATTCATTTCGTGCATGCTTAAATTGTTCACTATCGATTTAATGAAACTACTGTCGCAAGTCAGAAATTTCGTATTCCACATGAACTGCGTCAGTGACCCTGTTGATGAAACAATTTGTTGAAAAATCTTTTAGCTCTCGTAGTTAATTTGTGCTTCCTATCTTCTGTTGTTGTAGTCGCTAATGAATAATTTTATATGAAATGAATCTCTCTCATATTGGCATGATACAACGTAGTGTTGCAATTAGTGTGATGTAGCCTAGCTACGCTGGTGGCGTATAGCTGTAGTGGCCTCCTGGGGAGAGAATGCAATAATCTTAAAAAAAAATTATATTCATGTTCAATGGGTTTTCTTGATAGTCGGTGTTTGCAGTCTCCCAAGCCTGCAGGCATGTACGAGGTTCTTAACTGTTACGATGAAGCTCGTCAAAATTACAGTTTATTGCATCACCCATCACTTCACAATTATAGTAGATTCAATTGAAGTTACGTCTGAAAAGTGTAAAATTATCAACACTCTGAGCGAAAGCGTAGAAATAATCCTTGCTGAGCTCCATGTTTATGTGGGACTTTGTCGGAGCATTTTTAGGAATTGACATTTCCCAGATGCACGGGGGAGGATTGTGTTGTGGGTTCGTTGTTTCCTTCGTTGTATCCCTTTCTTCTCATCTCTCGTGGGGAAAGTCGACGTTCCATGCAATCGACCAGCTACACGGGCGTTTGCTCTTCTGTTTCTTCTCTTTTCACATTTTCTTTTCGTCAAGATGGTTACGCGTTTTTGTTGGCCGGTCGTTAATTATGGGTTGTGCCAAGTGAGGCATTGAAGTGTTGAGCCTTAGTTAGTAGTATATTGAAAATGAATCCTGATGTAGTTTTCCTCTGGAGCTATCACATTAATTGAGGGGCGACAGTGGTGGAACCATTGAATATAATTTAAAAAATGTGAAGCTTGCCACTAGTTGGGGAAGTTAGTAATATTCGAGTCGAACATTTCGCTTCCATAGGTGTCCAATGCCAGCCTGCAATTGAAATACATAAGAATCTGGGGTTCGGCTAAATCCAACGTCTTCTGACACTCTTATCCACTTGAAGAATTATTTTCCATTTGTTAGGTAATTGCCCCTCAGGGGGATACAACTATTGTATCTATGGGAATTAGCGCTCCCAAGGGGACAATGTAAAGGCCCGAGCTAAATGTTAGGTAGGCTTTCTTTTTTGTTGAAATAACATAGGTTTTTGTTTTGTTACGGACCAACTTTTTTTCGGTTCACTGCTGTCCTGTTTTTTCAACACCTACTACTTTCTTCTTCAACTTTGATCTTGTTTCATGAACTTCTTTCTCATCTTACTGTTTCTATGCCCTTTCAGCATAGATTCCACGTTCCCTTAACTCCATACTAAATGGTGCCTTCTTCCTTCCTCTCTTTGGATCTCATTTGTTGAGAATAGGGAGGCTTAAACTAACTAATAATCTAATCTGTTAGGTAATTGTGTTCTCTTGTGGGTTGTTTAATGGACGAGGGGTTTGTGTCAACTATTTTGGTCTGATCATATTGAGAGCCTTGTCCTATTTAAGAGAGTAGCTTCCGAACCCCTACTGACGATTGGACAGTTACTGAGGAGAGGTCTTCGGAGGTGTGTGGAAATTCGTCGTTCTCAGCTGTGTGGCGAACGTCTCACCAGCGATTGCCTTGTAGGACCTTTATTTCTGTTATGATCTTCGTTTCTTATCCTGGTGCCTAATTCTTATCCTTAAATGTAATAACAAACTTTTGTCTTTTATGGGGCAAGTAATTTTTTTGTATTCGAATATGACTTCCATCTGGGTGTTATAGCCCGGTGAATTGCTTTATTGATCTACTTCAGTCTTCCCAGGCCTGGTGCGTGGAGCTCGATTGGCTGGTGCGCTGTGTCGAGCTTTCCCTCATTTTTGAAAAAACGAATTGGTGCTTCCCATTAATTTTAGAGAGCTCTCTCGGCTTGTTCTAATCGAATCTCATCTTCGTGTTTAGCTTGTGGAATATGGTCTTCTGTAATTTACTCGTAATTTATTCAATTAGTATTTTATCTATTTATTTATTAGAATATTAAGAAAATTGTGTGTTGTTAGGTTCAGGTTTGGGGTGAAAGAAATCTGGATTTTGCTTAAGTGATCTGTTAGAAGGGAATGCGCCTTAACGCTGATCATGCAAGCATTCTGTGTGTAGAAACGGAAACATTTCTGAGACTGATATTTCGTTACTAATTTTTTTCCTGATACTCCATGCTTTCTGAAAGACTTTCATTAACTTTGTTGAAGTACAAATTTCGAGACATGAATGGTTACTGAGTGGTTGACGGACTTGAACTTTTGCTTTACTTCTTCTTTAGCTTTTTTGCATAATTATACGGCTTGTTCGCATGCTTAGTTTTTGATTGCTGGAATTTTTACAATTCCTTATCACTCGTTCATAAAGTGAAATTTTTTCTATTTTGGAGCGACCATAATGACGGGAACGAGCTTCAAGATGTTAAGTTCATGTATGTTTATGAGGCACGTGCACACTGAAAGCTGTGTTTTTTTTCTTGAGATAAAATAAATGTTGAATTATTTCTAAAAAATAACGCTGTTACTGGTAAAAACTCTACTTGTTTTAGGCTCGACAGGCTTTCAAGTTCTGCTTCGTGTTCCGTTCAGAGTTTTGGACAAAACTTCATTGAATTGACAATTTCCACGAACATTTCAATCAATAAGGATATCACTTCACACGGTTTGTTTGAGAAATTTACAAACATTGGGGCAATATCTCCAATTTTAACTAAGGTTATTCCATTAGAATATTGAATGGGGGCTTATTTTATATGAAGGTGTTGTGTGGGAATGCCCACAAGTTGACCCACTTGGTCTATGGTCATGAGTGTCAGGCCGGGTGGCCTGTGCTGTCAAAGGTGCACGAAAGTGACACGTTGTGTGGACGTCTGATAATTTTTTATAATTTCCGGTGAAGAAAATGCCTTTTTACCTGTTATGTTCTCATTTTCCAATAATGGGCTGCAAATTATTATTTATAACATATGGTAGGTAACTGAGCATAGGAGACCAATGATGGCGTCTGAAACAAGTCGCTTTCATTTGTTCTGACTTCTCTGGGGATTCAACAATTGTATGTGTGAGGATTAGTGTTCTCAAGAGAAAATGCGAGGTCCCGAGCTGAAAATCGAACAGGCTTTTGGTTTTGTTTTTTGGTTCATTGCAGTCCTTTTTTCCTTTTTAAAACTTTAATCTTATTTCATGAATTTCTTTCAGTCTTGCTACATCTATGCACAGGGTGTGGGGACACCTTGTGAAAAGAACATATGCCCTTAATTGCATATCTAATGTCGCCTTCCTCCTTCTCTTTGGACCACGTTTTGTTGTGATTGATTAGAGAGGCTCCAACTATTTTCTAACCTATCTCGTGTGCTCTAAAGTGGTTAGGCTCTGTGTTGTCCCACGTAGTTGTGCTATTGTGACTGCAGTAAATGAATTCAACATCCGGAATATCTTACGCCAATAATAATCTTACGAATAAATTGTTCCTTCGTTGAGAAACCTGATGTTTTATATTATTGTTATGGAATTCTAATACTCGATAAAACGTTTTCCTGGTGAATCTCAATTCATTATGGTGTTAGCGTCGGCGTCGCCGATTTAGTAGAATCTAACGCACGCATCCTTTTAACCTGCGAAATGTTTGCCTCAAAAACCAGATCTCTATGATCACTTAGTTTCTCCGTACGAGCCAAAACTGTTAGCTCTAATTAAGTTTCCCTGACGATATTTTGCACGTTTTTTTATGACGTTTGAGCAATGTTGCTCGAGCACTCACGATTGTGCGCGTGCTGTACGACGTGATCTGTACAGTGCTGCTAGATGATACGAAGTGTCACTCGGCGTAAGGTGCTCTATAAGTATACTACACCACCCGTGACACGTTTGGCATCTGGTTGGTAACTCTGCAACGTAGCAAAATGCTGAATTATCTTTATGCTCGTTAAAAGCTTCTTGGGCTGATGACAAGCGAGCAACAAACCAAGCCAAGATTATCTGTGTTTATGTCATAGGGAGGTCAGCTCATCTTTTTGTAACAGCGGAGTAAAAGGCTTAAAATTACATATCCGTGTCTGTTCAAATTATTCTAATAAAGTACGTCTGTGGTCAAAATGCCTTATGTCTTACGCTTGAAATCGAGCATTTAACGGAGTGAAACTCAGAGCTGAGTAAATTTTATAGTGATCTGCTGCCATGAGGCGTAGCTAATGCTCTTTAACTCTGAAAGCTGTTCACTCCAAGGGCAGTGAACGAAACCTTGTTTATTCTAATTGAAACATTAGACATTTACGAGCGTTCGTCTGCATCTGAACTAGCGTTTACTCAGAACATCAAATTGTTACAGAAGTACGTCGACGCGAAGTTCTGTTGATAGGATACGCGTGTGGTACTTTAGGGGTCCCTCGCACTCTAATTTTAGTTCTTTCTTTACAGCTGTTTTTTGATTAATTTAACTTCAACTTCTCGCATAATTAGTTGTGATAAGGTTGTTATTCGTGTGTGAGAGGTGCAATAATTATGCAATAAATAATTTATTCTCCCGTGCGTATTTTTTACCGATATTCCCACTAGCTTTTTTTGTCTTTTTCTGCATCCAAGAACGCTAACTTTTTTTTTAGCATTCTAATGGTCTAAACGCTATTGAACTCTTGCAATCGCCTCAGCAATTCGGTATTGTACAATAATTTTACAGTCGTTTTGAATTTGGTGGGCGATTTCTAATGAAGTGCTTTCCTGGTACAGGTGTTACACCAGCAAATCTTGGCCTTATAAAGCATGTATATATATGACAACTAGAAGCTTGAGTTCATTCTCATGAGTAGTGAGCTAACATTTAGTGGAGTACTTCTGTGGTCTTTGCTTTCTCTTCTTCCGACCAACTTATTCAGTACCTATGAAAGATCAAAGTGATTGTCCCCTTGGTTCAATTTCAGGGGGAAATGTAAGCAATTAAGAATTCGTTTCGATGGAGAAGAAAAGTTGGCGTCGTTACGTGTGGCCACACCACCTCCCCGATCATGCTGGCCCCCCACGTTTGACTGGTGTTGTTATTGCCTTGTTTACAGATGTGCTGTACGCGCCGCTGGCGGCCTGTGCTGGCGGCGGTGGTGGTGGTGGGGACGAGAATGTGTGTCGGGGTGGTGGTGTGTCTCCAGCAGCGGTGATAGCCGCCGCTGCTGCTGGTGGTTGTGATGGTGGTGGTTTACTAATATGTAAGCCCCAGCAGCATCAGACTGTTGCGTTAGTGAGTTGTGGAGGTGACCACAAGTCCGGCGGCAGTAGTAGTAAGAACTGGCCGTCGCGACAGCCAGTCAATTGCCACTACTGCGGTGTGCGGATCAGCATGGCGTTCAATCTGCGCAACCACGTGCGGCGGTGCAAGTTCCGGCCTCAGCAAGGCGTGGAGTGCGAACCTCAACTTGTGTCGAGAGCTCATTCGCTGCCTCACGTAGCAGCCGCCTCCACTGACGCTTGTGAAGTCGAGCATGTGCTCTCTGCCGCTTTCTCTCCTGCAACTAGTCAGAAAGAAAGTGATTTGGAAGAGCGGATTAGCACTCCAAGTGTTGGTTATGGAGCTAGCGCCTCCGCATGTGAAGTTCAGTCTGGTGGGCAGTATCATGAATTAACCACCACCGCTACCACCAATGTTACAACCACCACCACTCCCACTTCCCTCTCTTCGCCTTTCCACCCTCTCTAGCGGCCACCATCTTCTCCTTCTCTTCTACTTACCCTTCACTAAGGTGAGGGATTTCTTGGTTTCTTACCGTTTCCCTCCGTTGTAGATCTCCCTCTGTTTTATGTTGCTGCTTCTTTTTCTTTCACGGTAGTAATCGTGCACATACTACGTCTGCTGCTTCATGGCTTTGTGTATTGAAAATCTTATTGCCTATTAGCATAGCAGTCCATCATTACTCTGTTTATATCTGCGTTTTGATACAAGCATCTATCTTGAAAAAAAATGAGTTCTTTTCTTGCTCATCAGACTCGACTATTGCCGGAAGTTATCCGTGTGTGGGCAGAATTTGGGTGGGCTGTGGGCTGTTCACACGAGCTGAGAGTTAGGTAGGCCTTCTTTTTGTTAGAATGAAAATTTGTTTATGTTAAAGACCACCTTTTTTCGGTTCACTGCTGTCCAGTTTTTCAGTACCTGCTACTTTTTTCATCAACTTTTGTCTTGTTTCATGAATTTCTTTCTCAACTTTTTTTGTATGCCCCTTCTGCATAGGTTCGGTATTCCCTTATTTCCATACTAAATGGTGCTTTCCTCCTTTCTCTCTTTGAAACGCTTTTTTCATTGGTCAGGGAGGCTCAAACTAACATATAATCTAATCTGCAGGCAGTTCTACAAAAGCGTGATCGTTCTGCTTTGGGTTAGAGCTCGGAGGCCATTGCTCAAAATCGAGCTTTTCGTAATGGCATCAGGTGTTTTTCAGTTGCATTTTTCTTTGTGTTCTACGCATCGTCCGTTATTAAAATCACGCTCGTTTTATTGAACTAGCCTAACGTTTATTATTGGTTCGCTCGCTTCCATTGTTGAGCTTCTCATTTACTGGATAAAACTTAAAAGTTCCTCTCTTTACGTTTGCATGTATTTTAGGGAATTCGTCTAACGAATAAACATACCTTGCTGAACATGTAATTGATTCCACCAGTTTATCTCATACACTAACCCTTTCAATGATTTAACGAAAGATTTATGACAGTCACTTCAACACGCATTGCGGCTCTGTTTGCATCGCAGAGCCTGTTGGGACAGAATAAAATACGGCTAGAGTCGCTAGTACTTCACCTGGTGTTGGACCAATTTTGTGGAGTTGGGCCTTGGTGACATCCTAAAACCATCTCAATATACTGTATATGGTTATGCTTTAGGGGTGACAGTCCCCTCGGCAGACAGAGCTACTGTATCTATGAGAATTAGCGCTCCTAGGCGGAAGAAGTGATGTCTTATGCTGAATGCTAGGTAGGCCTTTTTATGTTGGAATGGAAGTTTTTTGTCACGAACCCTATTTTTGTAGCATTAAGAATTTGTAAAAAGAATATAGGGAGTTGTCACTAAATTTCGTGTGCGGGCCCTTGCCCAGCAAGGACCCCTCCCTTGCCCACCAAGGACCCCTCCCTTGCCTGCCCTCGGCTTGTCGCTGAGGTATGAAAAGTAATAAAAAATAGACATGACGGAAATTGCAGAGGAGGGGCCTCCGTCCTCGAAGATACCGACCGTCGGAGGAGCCCATCAGAAAAAGAAACACCGGTGTATTCCCTTCGACCTTTCAGAAGACAGGTACTTTCCCAAGTACTTCTCAATAACTTTTGCCTCAGAAGAAAACAGTAAATCCCTTTAGTATAATGGAGGAAATCATTAAAGTGACGGGAGAGAAAGTGAAATAACTCTTCAGCATGAACCGAGAGATGATGGTGGTGGAGGTGCGCAGCGAGCGACAGGCCGGGAAGATCGTGGATCTCTCGAGAGTGGAAGATGTGCCATGCCAGACAATGCAGTACGACCGATTCAATCATTCAGTTGGACTAATTTATGTCAATGACTCAACATTACAGACGTGGAGGAGTTCAAGGTGGAACTCTAAGAAGAATACAATGTGGAAAACGTAATAAGAGCAACATTCATCAAACCACGTCACCCCCAAACGCAAGCCTTCTTAATAACCTTTCGACAACAATATGTACCCTGTAGTATCTACTTCCCTTGAGAACGACATTATACTAGAGTGTACCCCTTCAACAATAAACCTATGATGTGTAACCACTGCCAAACATATGCACACACTGCCAAAAGATGTCCCAGCAACACAGCGATATGCAGGAGATGTGGTGGAGTTGGTCACTCTACTCGGGGCTCCACATCGGACCAGGAGAAATGCCACCACTGCGGAGGCTCACATGCAGCAGGGAGTGCTGCATGTAAGAGAGAAATAGAACGTGTTGGAAATCATGTAGAGAGAAAAGTGACCATGCGAAAAGCAAAACGACTGAACAACGGAGTGACAGAGACCGAGCGTGCGATGCCATCAACCAAATATATTACCCACTTTGATTGTAAAATGAGTGAATCACACCGTCGAAATATGTCCCCTTGGCTATTAGAAAAATGTATATAACAAATCACCTTGGAAGCAAACCCAGAACCATCAGATCAACGAGCAAAACGGTATTTACTGTAGAAGTAAGCGACGCAGCACAAAGCCAAAGAATGAAACAACTAAAACAGATCAATCAGTTCCCTGTCTCAGTTGAAGAAAACCTCAACATCGGAATCCACAAAGGCTTGAAATATGTCGATGAATACGACATGAATAATTTTGAGCAATTCAAGAAGGGTCTACTATAGAAAAATGCGGAATTCAGGATGCAATTCAAGCAACCTGGATAAAATCCACCAGTGTGCATGCCAAGCCCCTACTACTGTCCTCCAGACAATCACCCACCCCAGAATACACAGACATACCAGGTGAACAAGCTAAAACTAAAAAGTATGAAATTAAACCAAAGCTAATGATGTGCAAGAAATGTTTAGAGTATGGGCATGGAATAAAATATTTTCACGGGAAAGGAACCCATGTTTGAAGTGTAGTGAGGCAGGACATGGAATTGACAAGTGGTGAGTCCGACGAAACCAAGTGTTATCACTGTGCTGAACGACATACAGCTGGAGCTAAAGTGTGTCAAATGAGGAAAGTGGAGGAGGAAATCCTGATGATACAGAGCCGGGAAAGAGTGTCCAAAGGACAGGTTAAACTTTTCAACAGACGTCATCCGAACTTCAGTATGAACTACTCCAAAGCTGTCACAAAAGGAATCACCACCAATAAAACTGAAAAATCGAATACGAAAAAACGCCAGCGTTCAAGAGATGATGGTGAAGAAGGCCAACATTAAGTCATACAGAGAGCTGAAACCCCCAACTAGTAACATGACAATGAAGAGCAGTGGGCGGTTGAGAGCTGATGAAGAAAGTGGCGGTGGGACTGAAGTGGTCTGTGAGAGCCCTAACATTGGAAGAATTTACACAACAGTTGACCTGCATCTAGATACAACGGCCTCCAAAAGAGGAAAGAAGAGCAAAGAGAAGGAAAATGAGTACCATCGACAGAAGCAAAGGGCAGACAGAATCGATGAAGTAGACACATTCATGAAGAAGAACTTAGAAACTCAATTCTTACATCTAAGAACAGGACTCCCCAACAAAAATCGCGTGGAGCCTCTCGAGAAGACAGTAGACGAGTATCTCCGAAAAGAGGGCAAGCCAGAGACAGCGGGCAGCGAAGACCAGGAGCAGGTAGAGGGAAATGGCGGTGAGTAGGGGGAGTGGTGGTGAAGTATTCCTGCCGTGGAATCTGCAAGGTATGGCGTCATCGAAAGAACACTTCATAAACATTATTGACACGTACAAACCAGCTATTATAGCTGTTCAATGGACATTTTATGGTAATGATTACATATTACCAATAGCTGGCTACAACGAATTCAGTAAACAAGGCCATTACAACCGTAGATATCGCGGAAGAGTCGTAGCATACATTCATTCTTCAATACCTACTCAAGAAATTGAATTTTAGTCGTCGCTACACATCATTGGAGCAAGAATTCATCTAACGCACTATAAAATTATGACAATCGCATCTTTTTACTTACCACCAGGAGCAAATGTTGATCTACAAGAACTCAGACACCCTGAACACACTACCTACGCCGGTTGTCTTGATCGGGGACTTCAATGGCCATCACACCGATTGGGGAAACAATACAACAGACCGCCGAGGCCGTTTGCTGCAGAATGCCCTCCCTCACCAACACTAATCTCAACATCATAAATGACAACTCAGCTACTCACATATCTGGCTCAGTGATCGATCTTGCGCTAACCTCCCCTGACATAACACCCGACGTTAATTTTACAGCACTGTCTTCAGTATTCAGCAGTGATCACTATCCTATTATTTTGTCAATAACTGTACAGCAGTGTGACGGGAGAAATGAAACGGTGGGGTGGAACTTCAGAAAGGGTAATTAGAAGTAATACCGGAATGCCTCTGTATGGAGTGAAGTACATCTGCAGAAACTGCCAAAAGACCCTGAAGCAGCAGTCGTGGAACTTTACATGAGATGCAGGTCCACGGCAGATGAATGGATTCCGCTATACAAGACGCGACGACACTATGCAAAGCCTTGGTGGACCGCTGAGTGCAGGAGAGTGTGGCGAGAGCGGGAGAAGTGTGATAGGGACTGCAAGCGGACGAATGCGCTAGAAAACAAGCTGAAATGGAAAAGGGCGAGAGCGGTGGCAACACGTACCTTCAGAGAAGCGAAGCAGAATAGCTGGCACGAGTATGTGTCGTCGCTCAACAACCACACAGAGCAGCCATATTTGGGAGAAGGTGAACAGAATCCGCGGCAGAGCCAAGAGACAAATAAAAATATTGAAAGAGGAAAACGAACTTTTTTCAACAGCATCAACCATCGAGGAGAAATGAGCACAAACCTTCGCCCACACTTCCAGCGATGAGAACTATGCTAACGAGTTCCGTCAGTACAAGCAACAGAGTGAACAGATAGCAGTGGACCTGACAAGCAACAACGACCAACCATACAATTGCCCCTTCACCTTCGAAGAACTTTTGTCAGCAATTAAGAGTAACAGAAATACAGCCCCAGGAACAGATGCTATTAGGAACTTTATGATTAAAAATCTGCCAGACAACGCACATCAATACCTGCTGCATTAATATATGCAATAAAATATGGATGGAAGAATACATTTACCAGCCATGGAAGCAAGCTATCATAGTGCCTATTCCTAAGCCTGGCAAAGACCACTCAGATCCCAAGAATTACAGGCCCATCTCGCTGACAAGTTGTATATGTAAGACGTATGAGAAAATGATTAACCGAAGATTAATAGAATATCTTGAAATCAATAAACTATTTGCAGACATTCAGTGTGGCTTCAGGAAGCACCGTGCTACAATCGACCATCTCATCAGATTTGACACCCACATCCGACAATCGCTTGCCGCAGGGAAATACGTAATGGCAGTCTTCTTTGACCTAGAAAAAGCCTACGACATGATATGGCGTCATGGTTCATGGTATTATGATGGATTTGGCGGCTGCAGGCTTGAAAGGTAGGTTGCGGAACTTCATTAGGGAATTTCTAACAAATCGCTCATTCCATGTAAGAGTGGATCATCAACTTGGATTCTCCTACAGAACTGGCGAATGGTATACACCACAGGGCAGTATGTTGAGTGTCACCCTCTTTGCTATGAAAATCAATTCGTTGGCAAAAGAAATTCCTGAGGAGGTGTTGCTTCATTATTTTTGGACGACCTGCTCATCGCTTTTGCTGATCACAATGAATCTAGGGTTCAAGTAACACTGCAAGCAACCATCAACCGAGTCACCCGATGGGCTAAATATAACGGCTTCAGATTCTCAACCTCCAAAACAACTGCCATGCAATTCTATAAAGGAAACAAACCAGTAATTCTACCAACACTGAAACTGGAAAACCACATTATACCAAACGTTGAACACTCAAAATTCCTGGGACTGGAATGGGACAGAAAACTTAATTGGACCCTACATTTCCAAAAAAAAGCGAAATGTAAAAATGATCTGAATCTAATGAAATTTGTATCCTCCTATACATGGGGAGTAAACCAAGAAATCCTCATGAAACTATATAGATCTTAAATCCGGCCAACGATTGATTAGGGTTGCATAGTTTACGGATCGACCAACGCAACAGCCTTGAAAGAGCTAGATGTCATCGCGAATGAGGCCATGTGCATCAGCACTGAAGTCTTCATGACTACGCCTGTACAAAATTTGAACATCCTCACCTAAGCTAGAATTCAAAAGAAAAGAACAGCTTCTTCGGTACTACTTCAAGCTCAAATGCCATTTCTTCAACTCTGCCTACCGGTGTGTTCACAACTCAAACTTGGAATTGTTTTTTAGCAGCCGTGAGCGTTCATCTAAATCTGTTTTCATGAAACTCCGCCAATTCATAAACCAGTACAATATCCAACACAACCAGTCCAGACATACTTCACTTCAGGAACGTATTCATGGGTTCAGAAGCGGCCTATACCATCGTGAAAAGTATAGTGAAGCTGAGAAATGGCACTCATGAGACACGTGCATGAGGATCCTGCGAGTAAATACGGTTATTGCAAGTTCATCTTCACGGACGGCTCGAAGTCTCTGACGGGGGTAGGTGCAGCGGCGGTGATGGGCAACATCATAAAAAGGATCTCGCTACCGATGGTCGCAAGTGTCATGACAGCAGAACTTCATGCAATAAAATTGCCATTCAGCATAATAAACGAAACACAATTTGAAAACTTTGTAGTCTTTAGCGATTCTTTGAGCTGTATACAGGCTATCAACAGTAATACCGATGACAACCAACTTCTCAATCGAATTTTATTGGATATGCATCGAATCATCTTGGAAGGGAAGCACATCACCATCAGCTGGGTGCCCGCCCACGTGGGGATCAGCGGGACAGAGCAGCAAAAGAAGCAGCAACGAGACCGTCAGAATTTGCCCTCATTCCTTACAAAGATTGGTTCCCGTTGATCAGAAGGAGGACGTATGAAACATGGAATGAGTGACAGCGATACCGAAGCGTTTTGAAAGAGATGAAGAGCAGTCCTGGAAGGTGGAAAGTGAGCCGGCAGAAGTTGAACCGCCAAGAAGAGGTCATAATTTTAATAGACTTCGATTGCAACACACCACCCTCACCCATAACTATTTGTTGAACCCGGAAGCCCTGGGCCAAAGACTCATATGCGGATGGTGCTGAGATGCGGTGCTGACGATCAAACATATAATTGAGACATGTCCTGCTCTGCAGCAACCAAGAAGTATCCTCTGCGGAAATGTCGGTGACATGTTGAAGGATGGTGGCCCAGTAGAAAGAGTGCTAGAATATGCTAAGGCTATCAATGTGTTTGCAAACCGGTAAATCTTACCATCCGGTCAAGATATGTGCTTGGAATTATGCGAGACATATTTTGTTACTACAGGAATCAGCATCTGTAATTAGGTGTTGACGATAAAACCGCTATATGGTCGGGCGCACTGCGTTGGTACCTCGGGGAGTTTCNAAGTGGTGGTGTGAGAGTTGAATTAAATTTCATGGTGGTTTGGGCCATATTTTGACTTAAAAACTGTGTGTGACACCAATGTAACTATAAATTACTTTTCTTTGTCGAGGGTATGGGAAGGTTGATGTTGAGATTTTGAGACTCACCATACAGTGTGGGTCTTGTTAGTTGAATTACTAGCAAACCTGTGTCTCGGATGGGGCTACAATACTGAAACACCCTGAACTCGCTAACGTATTGTGATGTTTACCTGCTCATTTATAGGATCTCGTAAAATAAACCAACCTCAAATTAAAGGGCCCAAACGGATCTCTGGATCATGGCGCTCGCTGTTTAACATTCGCAAAACTTCTGAAATCTTGAAAAACTCCAAATGCGTTATTAACTTTGGCAAAATCGCTAAAGCGACAGCTAAATAGTCTATGACAGAAGCTGTCGATAAATGAGTTAATTATTACAGGCAATGCGGTCTATTTTCAGAATTTTTTTTTTTCGTCTTCCACAAACGTGTTTCAATCTTGCTGCTTCTATGTGCAGAGTGGGGAGCGCACCTTGTGCAGAAATGCACCGTTTCCTTTATTCCATACGGGATGGTGCTTTCCTCTCTTAGGAACACCTTTATTGTGGTTAGGCAGGCTGAAACTTATAGTGTAGTCTGACCTTTGATTGTTCAAAATAATTCTCAGTCCGTCTGCATTATTTACAGTCTGAAGGTGTGAAATTTCCTTGTGAAATGTCCTAGACTTGGCTCACTGTGTTTTTGTGGGGGTAAAGTGTCATTTTTACAAACCAACGTAGTGTACCAGAACACATTTATTATTCTTATTTTTGCGTTAGTTTGAAGAAAAATGCACATGGAGACAATGGAGACGAAAAATCTTGAAAACATGCATTTTGAACGATTCGATCGTACGATCATTCTGAACACAACTTGGGAACATTAAAATAAGAAAAAAGGATTTCATTAAAATTGGTCGAAAACGGATAGCACGTTACTTATAAAAGACACGCTTGAATGAAGCTCAAAGACAATGAGACGAAGCGTTTCTAAAAACCGTAATAAATGGGGAAATTGACGACAATGCTTCGAGAAAGTAAGCAATCAGGATTTCGTCGGGTGATGCCTTTGGCATCTTGATGTGATTCAAAAATGTGCAAATTAAAGTATGGGAAGCATCTGTCCAATATCTTGAAATTATCATTGCTATTATTTAGTTACATTGGCCACTACTGCAGTGCCGTTCAGCATGGTGCAGCATTACCGACCATCACCCATATGAACCTCGTTTGATACGTACAGCTGGTGTATTGGACGCCCCTCTGGGTTCAGAAGCGAGCCTTCACTCAAACCCGCGTCAACATTCACTTAACATAATGAAATAATCGTCCAACATGATTTTCTCAACGACTGGTTCGACGTAGCTGAAATCGCATTGCTGGTTTACTTCGGTGGAGCGGGCGTCGCGCATGCCTTCCCGCCTCTGTATTTTAGCTTGCGGATCCCAGTGATGTGGGATCCGGGGAAATTGGGGAAGTTTTCTCTACATGAAATTGAAATCATCGCTGTTTATTCCCGAAACTGAGTCATTGATTACAGTAATCGAAGTAACCCGTTTATTTGACTACAATAACTCTGCTTTTCATTTACATGCGCAATTAGTTAAAGGAAAATTATTATTTTTAGAAGAAAATTAAAGTATTATCGTTGATACATGATTGTTACGACAATAATGCAGCTATATTTTTAAGTTTCAACTCTTAGTGAAATAAGAGACACAATACTTGGATGTTGTGACGGACTAAATAATAATTGTAACACTGATCCAATAATCGTTTACTTTGAAAGGGTAGGCATAGTGTACTAAGTAATGTCATGAGCGTAACATCCCCGCAGCGAACACAAAGATTGTTCCTTGAGGCCTGGCCTACGCAACTGCAGCACATCGCAACTATATAGCTTCTCTGGAAACGTAGAAAACGGATAGAAGAGATTATTGGGGAAACCTTTTACTCAGAGTTCGCATTTCACTCTCTCGCTTTGGATTAAGCAGCTGATAAACCATTATACATAAAGTTCAAATCGGTTGTAAAAAAGTTTTCGTCTTTATACAATATAATTGATTGTAATTGCAATGGGTAACGTAGTTAAATCTTTCAAACCTGAGTAGGGAAAAATGAGTTCACTCACGGATTGAAGAATATTTCAAAGCTTTGCGTATTCGTCTTCATCGTTTTCTTCAATTACTGGAGGAGCTGCCAATCCCAGTTTAATGTACCACTCCGGGTTTCAAACTGCTGTCTTTCTCATACAAAATGCAACGCTATGCAATTGCGTTACAGCAAGTACAAAATTGAAACCATCGAAAGAAATGTTTGTGTTTTTCATTTGACAGGGTACTCAATTTAATATTGCCCAGGGTCTCAGACGCAAGTGTTGAACATAGGTTTTGAATGAATTGGCAGATAGAGGAGCGTATCGTGTTTCTTGATATCAAGCCCGGCTATAAGAGCGCCTCGAAAAGTTACGGAAACGCAACTCTTGGCTATTAAAAATGTGACAATTACACTCGCGATGAGATCCAGTTCCTCTTTCTCGTATAATGTGTTGCCGAATCATAAATGAAGTCCCGTTATTTTTCCATGAGCCTGGTTATTACTTTATACTGATTAGCTTTACCATAATGCGTTTCGAGCTCCTGTTGGTGTTATTCAGTGTAGGGGGTCTTGGAGCTTCTCGAGGGCCATGAGAACTCCTGTGTTCTATTAGATGTGATCTATAGAAGGCGTATATCCTCTTCAGCGAAGCTCTTCGCCTATGTTTTTCTCAACGATGTCTTGCTACCTCTTTTCTTTCATCGCCTTTATTTGGAGGCAGTGCGTTAACTCAACTTCCGATGAGGCAGCCCCGAGTTCGTATTCCCGCAACTGGGTATCTATGAAAATTAGCACTTCCGAGGGGATACTGTGAGGGTCCGAGCAGAGAGTTAGGTAGGCCTTCTTTTTGTTGAATTAAAATGTTTTTATTAGGTTAAGGACCATCTTTTTTCGGTTCACTGCTGTTCTGTTTTTCAGCATCTACTACTTTCTTCTTCAACTTTGATCTTGTTTCATAATCTCCTTTCTCAACTTACTGCTTCTATGCCCTTTCTGCATAGATTCCGCGTTTTCTTAACTCCATACTAAAT
Organism: Platorchestia sp. MABIK; assembly: GCA_014220935.1. Classification (NCBI taxonomy): domain Eukaryota; kingdom Metazoa; phylum Arthropoda; class Malacostraca; order Amphipoda; family Talitridae; genus Platorchestia; species Platorchestia sp. MABIK. The sequence goes on along the minus strand of JACJUY010003101.1, from coordinate 25,556 downwards.
GGTGCCTTCCTCCTTCCTCTCTTTGGATCATCTTTGTGGCGGATAGGGAGGTTTAAACTAACTAATAATCTAATCCCGTAACTAGGTAGCATATTTGCCGTAGCAAGCGGTACTTCTTGTGATGTAGGAAACGGCGAGCTCAAGCAAGAAAGGGCCATAGGAAGGCCCACCTAGTCAACAAGGGGACATTTCACTCCCTTCTCTCAAAGTTTTGAGCTGAAATGCAATTGTAATAACACACAAAATTGAATTGAAAAATAAAGCAAAAACTTGAGCTTGTTGAAAGAGTGTTATCACAGCGCATGAGCGTCGTTTTTGGACCGAGTGCATTTCGTTTTTCAGATCATTATATCATTAGTATAAATAATATGCATGTTAGCTTTCTAGTCCTGCGCTAGTTTTGAGTTTGGGGATAATTGCTTTATGTATTCACGATAATCTTTGAAGCTCTACGAATATTGTCGTATTAAGTGTGTTTCATCTGTGGATGAGGTTCGTCTGTCACAGCTTGAGGTGTGATCTATCTGTCCGCGTTTACTAATCCTGATGTTTTCAAAAGAACACTAGTAACACGGTCATTTATGCGTACTGTATTCCAAATTATCTGTGCACAGTACTAAATACTAAACTACGACTCTTGTTTTTCAGAAGACAATCCTTATGAAGCGCGCCCGTGTCCAGTGTGTCACAAGTCCATCAGCAACCGAGCGAACCTCAAAAAGCACCTCAAAATCCGGCACTCTGAACAGGAGGAGGCCACCTGTCCTCATTGTCACAAGCCATTCCGCAACAAGTACAGTTTGTGGACTCACGTCAACTCCTACCATCCTCAAGCCAAAGCCATTCATCAACACCATATTCCGAGTGGGAAGGTTTCTGTGCCTTTTCTAAAATCTACTGTACATACCACGTCTGCAGCAATCGTCTCTTCAAGCTCTCCCTCTCTTGCAATCATTCGGCACTCAGACTCTGGTGGGCCTGTTTCTGCTCAGAGCTGCCTCGCGTTTGCCGGTCCGTCTACATCTGGGCTGGTCAGGGATCTGACGCACCTGAACACCTCAAGCGAGCAAAGTCTCGCGTACCCTCCTGCCACTCAAGCCCGACAACCGTTTCAAGTAGAAGTTATTCGCTCATCTCCTCTTAGTGATTTGGATATTCAAACTTCTCTTTCGCTCTCCTCCATTCCTACTCACAAAGGCCCGATTTCTCACTCCGCGCGTGACCAATCTCCGTCTTGTTTTAGCAGCCAACCTGCTTTGATGGTTTCAGAAGCGTCAGCTTCTTACGTCACGTCAATGGAGTCTGACTACTCGTTATCTGGAGCATCTCCGCAACATCAGCGTCCCATGGACTAACAGCGACCGGTGTTTCGCTTCTTAATCTGGCTGCCTCAATCTTAGGAGTGTTTCTTGGCCTTCTCAAAGATATGTTTCGTTCTTTACGTGTGTGTTTATAGGTGTATTTGAAGAGTTAAATCGAGACAAAATTCACAGATTTTCTCTTAAATGTGCTCAAAGTGTGTTTTGCGATTTTGGTATCGTACTCATTAATTCAACTGAGATTTCTTTAGTTTCCAGTGAACATTGTCAGAGTTCACAGTCCACCAATGTATAAGTGGAGTATGTTTTTCATCTGAAACTCCATCACCGTAACTTCAGGAATTTTTCTAAGGAGAATGATATAAAATTAGGTGTGTAGGATCAACTATACCGTCCTTGTCTCGAACGGTTTATCGAGGACCGAGTTTCGTCTAGACTTGAAAGATAGAACTCGTCTTCGCATCGTATACTGTGAATACCGAAATACCTCACGATAATAAATTCTACTTCCTAATGCATCTGATGAAATTTGCTCCGATTATTTCATCTAGGAGTCCTTTTTATTCGATGAAATAAGGGACATCCGTTGTTGGTAGCAGTTTAGGCCCACAAAACACTGAGCACAGGAGACGTTCTCGTAGACTTAGTGAAGACTCAATGTACTTGGGGTACCTCACTCTCACCGCAATCTACCTCACTTTTCAGGGACGTCCAGCACTACTCATGCTGACTTATTATTATTATTATTAATATGATCATCATGGCTACGCACTCATTTATTATGCTGAATTATAGTACTAAATACTATATCTTGCTAACGTATGTTGTCTGATCCATATATATCTAGGTTGTTCTACCTCAGGTAAAATCCTCAGAGGAACGTGTTGTCTCGTTCTGTGAAATATTTATGTACGTTTGTAAACAGTCTGTTTTATGTTACGTTTACAATTATTTTGCTGTTCGGAATGGTATACTTCAAGCTGTTGATTGTGTAACGATCATTATATGTTAGTGAGTTACAACCGCAATAATTCTACGTACGTTTTGTGTGGAAAAAAACGATGACGAACCTTGTGTCTGGTGATATTTTCAAATTTTTTAGTGCAAACTCTACAGTTCAATTAAAATAACTAAAATTGAAGTTTTTGCACATTATTTCAATGGAGAATGTACATTTAGAATCGGTCTTCCTTGTAGTGGAGTGGTTCGAATTTCAGTGATCGAAATATGCGAGGTATTTTATTTTTACGCTTGAAAATACGAGTGTCATCTGATTTGAAGTTGAATGTGAGGTGAAGTACGTTTAAAGGTCGGGTATTATTCGTAATGTTACTAAACGTCAAATAAATGTTGGAATCAGTGCCAGAAGCTGCGGTTCAATAGTAATGTAATAATAAAAGCTAGAGGAAGACAGCGTCGTTTCCTCTTTAGATGTATAAGTAGGTTTAAATGAGCGTAGGTACTGGCGCTGGTGGTCAGCTTGCACCACGGTAGAGGAAACAAGATAGGGTCATTTCTATGAAGGAAAATACATCTCTTGTTCGGCTAGCCAATAGAACGGCTTTATTTCAAACTAACTTTGTGACGTCACCATTAGATCCAGATTAGAGGCTAGCATTGTCGTCAGATGCAATATGAGCGCTGCTATTGGTTCGTTGCCATGACGTCAGCATTGCCACATGGTCGACGAAAAAAGACTGGTTTGACCTTACCTTGTTTCTTCTACGGTGGCGTGCACGGTACTCGCTTGCTTAGTAATTTAGGCGTCCTGAGGGCTGTGTTATTCCTACGAGTAAAGTATCGTGAATTTAAAACGGGATGGACTCTTTGCAGGGTCTGGTGATATTGTAAGTTATGATGGAACTAACTCGTACGTCTTGTATTGTCACACTCTCCTTACTGTAGCTCTGACACCTTTGTTGTGCAGCGCTCTATCATTTATGGTCACGTGTATTCACTCCATTAGTTTCTTTACAAGTTAAGATAGATTACTGTGTTTCCGAGAATTTTATCGCCGTTATTGGTTGTTCAAAAATCTTCCTGCTGAACGATTGTAACCATACTAACCTCAATATTGTTATGTTTATTTTATGCCTGCTTGGCTGCAAGATGTTCTGTATCGCAAGTATCAAGTTAATAGCTCTGTTTTATTGGGTTTGAAAATTTTGAAGTTATCTTTTCATTATGAATTGAATACTTTTTACGTTGCACGTTAATTGGCTTAGCAAGTTTTTACCTTACTTTATTTGTGATTGAATCTGTGATTACTGGACGTGCATCAAATCAATATTATTAGGCTTAGGTGTTAGTGTAATGGAAATGTAGTGATTAACGTGCTCAGGCGACAGCGCCCTGACCTCAGTTGTGTTATGTTCCTCGCACCTCGTCGCCCGTTGTTGTACTCGTCGCACCTGTTGTTATTGGCGCCACCCTCGTAGCTAGGGTACGAGGCGCCATCCTTCGTAGACATTCAGTTCTGTAACGTGGCCTCAGGGGTGTCCGAAGTCGCGTCAACTTCTCTACGTCGCACTCTTTTGGGCTAGTTCGAACTTGAGGATTGGCTCTACAGCTTTGTGTGTGGCAAATCTTTCGCAGAATGTTAATTAATTTTCCAATGTTTCTGTATTTTCAAAACTATTTTGAAAGTTTTGTGACTGACAATGGAATAATTTTTTATTATGTTCCGCATGGACCTACAAATGGCCCTAGTGAACAATCTTCTATGGACTATTTGAGGTAGAGGAAGTCCAATTCTGAGTCGTCTTATGGCCAAAGTCAATCATCATAGTGTAGATGTTATATTACTGATGCAAAGTTTTATTCTTAAACGACAAGTTACTATTCATCTTTCTGGAAATGGTGGAAATTTTCTCAAAATTTCATCAACTTCAGATGACTTTCACGGACATGCCCATTGTCAAGTATGTTTGAAGCCGCTTCCAGAGTGAATGTTTTACAAACTTAGTACGAGAATATCACTGCTCAACGGCGAGCACAATGATCATTGCTAAGGAAAAGTGAGCTGGAAGTAAGAAATTTGCGATTGGTGATGACATCGTAACATTACTAGGCACAGGAAATAATCCCGCTGCATTCGATAGCGACCTCAGGGCACTTGATATTGTGTTGCTTCTGATGTGTCCCGGCTGATCATTCGACGCGTTCTGATATTCTGGATAGTTAGACGGGCATTCTGACACCTCGCATGTATCTGGTCTCGGCCTCTCGTGCTGGTATTTCCGAGCCCCAGCCTAGTAACCTTGACAGCCCCGTACTCTAGCAGACGAAGTAAAATCGGCGTTCAACCCACTTCTGCGGCCTGCTCCTGCTGACTTGTCCGTGGCCTGCTCCTGCTGACTTGTCCGTGTTTACTTCCTCTCGCTGCGATGTTCACAGCCTGCCGTCGCGTGTTGGTGAAGCCCTCTGTTACTTGTGGCTTTTCTGTAGAATTCGTTGCAATGTTTCCTAAACAAATAAGGTATTTATGGTTAATTGCTTTTCTGTTTCAATGGTTATTGGTTTTTAGGATTATTGTTTATGTAGGCGCCGGAATTGTTTGTGCTATCGTTTACACGTTTGTGTTGACATGCCTACTGCGTGCAGTTGTTGGCAGAATGCGGCCTTTAATGTGACGTTCTTCTGTTATTTTAGCGTGTAACTGAACTTGGGGACAGCGCTCGTTTGCCTCGTCATTTCTTCCATTGAAAGTTACTTCACTGTCCTAGAAGTGAATACAAATGCCATATGGAATAATGTACTAAAGAAATCGGTATATGCATCCACTAATAGATACAAGTCTTTTAAGCATAGGTCTTAGAAACAATTCGTTTTAAGAATTTACCGTAAGCCTTCGTTCATTACAATACCTCAAGGTTTCCCTACTGAAATAATTCTAACCAGTAGCTAAAAAATCACGAAATTAATTAATTTTATTTGAACTGAAAAGTTATTATACTTATTTGCCCGAGACGGCCATAAACTATTCTTAATTTATAATTGGTGTGATAGAAGAGAGTGATGCTTTTTGAGGTGTCAGTATCTAGGACTCGGAGGTCTGTTGGAGCGGCCGCCAATCATGGCGCTCCACCTGGAGCGGCCGCCAATCATGACGCTTGGCTGACGGAGCTGTACTTGTCCAGCTATCGTAAAAAGAAATCTATTCTAGCCTATTGGGTTGTGCGTTACCTCCGGGTCTTGGCTGGCCGCTGAAAGCACCGCATCTCCAAGTTATAAATTTCTGTGATATTGATTGGCTTTCTATTGGTATTTATTTTACGAGTATTCCAGTCTTTAAAAGGAAACGCTTTGTGTAGTTTTAAGTCTTTGCTGCTTAAGAGTTTGTAATGTTAAATCTTATGTCAATTAGTTAGCTACAGAAACACAGTCGTATTCGTTGTATTGCTTAGTAAACGCTCACCTTAGATTTATTTGCGAAATTTGTTTGTGCGTCGTTGGGTGTGCCTCTGCTTGCATCAGCTGTACCTGACCTGCTGCAACTCAGGGCATTACGGACACGCTCGCTCTTAATAAGTTTAGCAGTTCTTTAAAGTTATATTTCCTACCTTACTTATGCAAGAGCTTCTTCGTGTGGAGGCTAGCTCTGAATTGATGCTGTCAACGTAAGAGTCTCTTCACGTTGCGGTCACAAATCCGTGAAAATTTCTTACATTTCCGACGTGGTCTAAGCCTTCCACTCTCGCATTCTACTTCTCTCTGTTGTGACTTCAAGCTACTTTCATCACTCGCGAGCTTCTCGTGATGCACCAAAATTTCAGGGCCTGAAGTTTACCTCAAGCAAGTACTGTAACTACCTCAAATTTGTTACTAATCTACCTCTTGCGCTACGGAGCAACTTGTTGCCATTCAATTTTAATTTAGTGCAAAGGAGTGCATCTTAATATTGCCAAGCTTTTTGGAGATTTAGGAAGTGTCAGAGACTGCTGCAGGATTCTTTCTTTACAGTTAGTCTTCATGATTGTTCATTTCTTCGCCGTGTCAATTGTCATTCAACTTGTTCGTGTGATAGTCGTGCACTACCCGCTGAACTATTTCCTTTAGCAGATACGTGTGTGTTTTCTAGGTTAACTTTTTCCTTCAAATTTATTGAAACCTAGTGTTTTTTCAATCCATTTGGTTTGTTTTTTCGTGTTCTAAACCTGCGCCTTCTCTGGGTTCTCTCTTGTTTTACTCGGACGTTAGAGTCCACTGAATGTTCTCTCCTGTGGATCCACTCTTTCGCTGAGAGGAGTGTTTCCGTCTTTCCTCGGCCTGATGGTGAATGACTTCAACTCCAAGTAGTTTTGTAATGATTTCAACTCCAAGGGGTTTTGAATTGATTTCAACTCCAAGGGGTTTTGAATTTATTTCAACTCCAAGGGACTCGGAATTGGTTTCAACTTCAAGGGGCTCGGAATTGGTTTCAACTTCAAGGGGCTCGGAATTGGTTTTAACTCTAAATAGTTCTGCATTGATTTATTCTGTGGCCATCACTGATGTAGTAGGTGTATGTAGTTTCAGCTCACGATGAACACATTTTGCCTTCGACTAAGGTAATATTCTACTTCAAAATGGTCAAGAGAAATGCACCGTAGGCTCGACCTATACCTACCAACTCTTAGCAAGCACTTGCTAGAGGTAACGCACATAACTCAGATATATAGCTCTTAGCCATAGTCTTTGAAGTGAAGCGTAGTTTTTACTGCGGTTGGAAAGACATTTGCTGATAATGCTCTCATCTCTTCATTGTCTTTAGATGTGCAGCGCATGAGGCGCGCTATGGCTTCAGGATCAGGAAGGCCAACATCGTAATCTGGTGTAATATGATATTTTAACAGAACTTTCCAATTATTTCGAGTAGCCAGTAAACACAGCTGTGCGTAGCCGAAACTTTACTCTCTAAGTCATCTCATGCTAAGGGAGACAGCTCAGGTCTGTTATATGGCCCGAAGTTTCTTCCTGGCTAAGTAGGACATAGAGAATAGAATACAAAGCTACCGACGTCCCTCTCGCTGAGCCTACGAAATGTCTTGTTCACATTCACTTGGAGTAGATTCATCTTTCTATTTTGTGTCTATCCATTTCCCTCCATCCTTCTATTCTGTGTCTATCCATTTCCCTCCATCCTTCTATCTATCCATTCGATGTTCCACATGGTAGCGGAATATCGTCCCGACATTATTCTTTGAGAGCATACGTGTTTATTTTGTGCATACCAAGTTATTATGTTCGAGGAGTTTTGAGAATCAAAGTGCCATTTAGTTCGGTTTAATGATCTCTTCCCATTCAGTAATATAGTAAAGAAACTATTTTCATAGTGCAGGAATTTTTGCGTCCAAATTTCCAGTAAACTGAATTGAAGTTTTTACTAAATTGAATAAATCTGAAATCTTGTCTTGTGAGTCATTGCAGGGATACTCAGGCCTGTTTCTCACGATGTCATTTCTGATGCATCTTATGGATTATAGTTTTCACCCCACTAAAAGCAAGATTTTCCTCAAATGCAGGCGCTCTGAATGCAAAAAGACTTGAGTTCCTCTATTTTGTTACACGCGAAGTTGGTCTCCCACGATATCCTGATAAACTTGACGCGTTGCTTCAGTTATTGCACGCAGGTCATTTGAAGCTCGATGTTTATAATTGTGTTTACATAACGAATCCATCGCTATGGGTCATAGCATAACTATATTTTCAAAGGTAGTATTTCGGTAAGAAAGTGGTCGCTTGAAGACAGGCTTTCCCCAGTCGAGCACCATCAGAAAACACGTTGAAAACTAGCTCCCATCACGACACCTTTGCCCTCAACGAGAAGCTGAGCTTCATATGTCTTTTTTCCGTTGTTGCTTATAATTTAGCCATTGAACTAGTTATCCTCTTGAATTTTGTTCCAATTCTCCAAGTGACATATAATAACTTTCCCCTTTGATTGACCATCAGCGTAACGTCGTTGGTGGTAATACCCCAAATGTATTGGTAATAATATAATGGACCGTTCTTCTTGAACTGAATTTGATTTGGATTGCGGTTTTTATTTTTTTTTTGAGTTGAAATTTTCCATAAAATCATGTGAAGTTACATTTATGAGGGCTGATTTCTTTCTTGCTTCTCATCGCCTGAATCAATGGTTAAAACTTAACAGGTTCTCACGGTTTGTTCGTTATTCTTTCCACGTTGGCTTACCTCGGATCACCTGTGCCCATACTTCCTGAGTTAACTTCATACTTAATTTTGCATGAGAAGTTTTAAAGCTCGAATAAAACTTCCTTGCTCCCTTGACCCTTTGCTTAGATTGTAAGAAATAAATACACATTTCATAAGTTAGGTATTTCAAGTTCGTGTTATTTCCAACTAAAGAAGTGAGTCAAACGCTATGAAAGTTTAATTTTTTATCGAAATTGCAAGATATTTTATTTTAAGAGAAACTTCCACATGTTGCAATTAGGTTTCAGGTCCAATCGTCCATGCATTAACCTTACTGTCCTTCGGAAAATGGTTTAATTGAATATCACTTCTGATGTTCCCAGATTACGATGGGCCTCCCATTCTGTAAAGTCTGAAAGCTTTATTGTTGCTTACCCATTTTATTGCACTGTAAGTTTCTAGCATCTCTTTATTGTAGAAAATATTTCGGTTGATTATCTTTTTCATTCATCAAATTATGATTTTAAGCAATACTTTCTAAATATTTTTCTTTTATCGTCATTTTACGCTCATTTTTCATCGAATATATTTATATGTAAACGAGCAGTCCCTTTCACAAAACAATTTCTGATTATTCAAATTTGTCTCACTTTGTGCTTTTCATGCTTCTTTATTCCTCCCCAAAATGACAATAAAATAGCCATTTTGTTATTCCTTTCGCACCACAAGTGCAGTATACGCTGCAAACAAAACTCCCACTTGGGTTTGTTGATCAGCGACTTTTGGCTATGGGAGAGACTGCCTCGGTGATGCTCGGTGTCAGTCGGGGATGTCTCGGGTCTCTGCCACTACCATCGCGCCTGAACTCGCTGTGGTGAGCGTGGGGCGAACTTTCAAGTTAACAGATTGTGATGTTTTTTGTTTTGTGTTTCATCTCGATAGTGACTTAACACTTCTAGTTGTTCTGGTATTTCCGTGACAATCAACTTTGTGGATGTATACATGGCTGCCGCTCCAAGGCCTTCGCTGAAGTTTGCGGTTAAAGTACGACTTCGTTCTTCATTCAAAATTTCTACTGTTCATATCTTCTGCTACCTCCTTGTTCTGCGACGTGTGTATGCAAAATTAACTTGCTCAACTATAAACATATTAGATTTTGGTTTAATTACGCGAGCAAGATTTTGCTAGATTCGCTCGTGATAACTTGCGAGCTTAATACTGCAATTTTTTAAAAAGTTATTGAATTTCGATTTTGCAGTTTAAAATGACATTGTTCTAATTAATACATTTTTTTTCATTCGTTGTGAAATGTAGTTTTACTTTTGGAGCAGTGTCACTGCTTGTAATTGCAATTGGAGAGATATTGGCCTGTCAGACCAACACATACTTAGTAACCAATAATGTTTTTCTGCCCTTGGGTTTTTGACATTTTTAAACAGGTTTCGCGAGAAACTGTCTTTTTGATAATTTTCAAGAGACTGCACCTCGTGCTGCCTGAGTGTCTCCATACTTATCAGGGATAGATTTTAGATACAAGGAACTTGAACATAAGCTGAAATTAAAAAAAATTATTTGGATGTAACAATCCCCGGTACCCCCTTAGCCTTGCTTTCCAGCTATGTGCATCTCAGCAGAAAATGGATAACTTTTCACTTGATGCCTTGTCACGTTGCAGTAATTTATAAAGAACTGGTGGAGAATGCCGCAGTCAACGTGAATATAAACCATCCCACAAAAATAAATTCTCTTCGTAGGCTAGAAAAAAGTGATGAGGAATAATATTACCAAAAGATGGTCAGAAAAATGGGCTGCCCATACCGACAGTAAACTATAACTGATCAAGGCATCAACTGTACTCTTCATTACCGCATTGCTGGTCATGGGAAATAAAGTTACGTCGCCTACACACTGGCCTCTCGCACGCCACTCATGGGCATCTCATGGAGCGCAAAACGGCTCCGAAATGCCGATAGTGTGAGATGCCTCTCTTAGCGCGCCACATATCTTTCGAATGTTCTAGCCACAACGCTATACGAAACCTTTATTTTAGTGGACGCATCCCTGTGGAGGGATACTTAGTAGTAATAGTAGTAGTAACATGGGTTTGCTAGCGCTTCAGTTATTCAAACTATATCGCACCGAAGTTCACATAATTTAATCAGTATCAGGCTTTTCCGACTTCTGCGTAAGATGGACATCAACATTTTTTGAACATCGAAAATTATATGATCATGAGTACAATTAAAACTCGAGATTATAATTGTCTCGCCATCAAAATTTTGTACATAATACGGTACATTCGAACACACTGGGCAGCCAAACCCCGTAGGGGGTTTTAGCTGCCCACCCATTTATGGCCGGACGCCTTACCCACGCTGAAACCCCCGAGGTGCCAACGCAGCGCGTCCGGCCATATTGCAGTCTCATCTTCAACCTTCCAAGACGATATCACGCCCGGCTATAGAGCGTTACTGCGCGGCTTCCTGTTAAAACATCCTTCACGCAGCCACGAGATTTGGAAATTTGAGTTAAATAGCACAAATATTGCAGGACTCACCAAGAACTGTACGACTAGAACAGAATTTAAATTAATAAATCTTTTCGAAGTTCTCAGTGTACGAAGGCACTATAATTTGTTCACAAGAGACGAGTCAGAGAGGTAACTAATAAGTCGTCAATGATTAAAACGTCCACGAGTCGGTTCTCCCAACATTTTACATAAGACTAAATCAGAGTCAGCGCCCTGTAAACCAGGGTAATAACGGGAACGAACATGGGAAAAAAGAAGACACTCAACCAATACATGCTGTACCGACAGCGGTACCAAGCAGCGATCGCAAAGAGGGAGCGGGCGACGCTCCATTAAATGGCCATGGGTGAGGCGGGTGTGACCAATCCTCCGTTGACATAGGAGGACTTCCACGTGGCGGTTCCGGCATGCTGAAGAAGGGCAGGCTCGGACACTGTTCTTAATCTTGCGCAACTTGTTGTCTTGGATGTTCTCCCGCTCTCGCTGCAAAAGTTGAGTTAATACAGCTTTAATTATACGTTAATAATCTCGGGCGGGTATTCTGGTATTTGTTGGGTCAGCAGCAGAGGTTGCAGCACTTCGCGCTAACTCGTCTGCCTGATCGTTGCCACGCACATCAACATGGCCAGGTACCCAGCATAGAGTTACAAGTTTTGGGGAGCCTGCAAGTCGCAAAAGGCTCAACATTATTCCAGAAATTATTGGATGTGTGGAGTTGTAAGATCTCAGTGACTAGAGGGCAGCTCTGGAATCAGAGAACACTACGCAAGAACCCGGAGTAGGCCGCTCCTCAATCATGCGGAGTGAAGCACGGATGGCGATCAGTTCCGCAGAGTAAATTGACGTTTCAGGCAGCAGTTTTTCCTCTATCACTCTGTCATCCGAAACTGCAGCACAGCCCACTGCGTCCTCCGTCTTAGAACCATCAGTGTAGACATACAAAGCTCCTTCATGGTCACTGTGAA
>JACJUY010003100.1:115291-139618 GCA_014220935.1 Platorchestia sp. MABIK | reverse complement strand
AGTATGTAGCATAAGTTGATAGCATCCTTAGTTGTTGATTGATTAATTTATGAAGACAAATACAATTATTTGCAGCAACCACGAGTAACATATAATTTTTTTTCACGGTATATTCCGCACTTCATTTTCGATCAACGCCAACGCAGAATTAGACAATAATTCTCCCTTGAGCTATGCCTAATGTTTACATCCAATGCAACTGCAACAGAGTTATCAAGAGCTGCAGTGATTCGAATCGAAAGAAAATTTCAAGCTCCTAGCATAGCACAATGAACAAATTTCGATTAGTCCAGGACACAGATAAAATCTGTATTCGATTGCTCCCGTACACAGATTAATCTTATAATTAAAACATCATCACAAAATAACATTTAAATCAACCAAAAAATGTTAAAATAATCCTTCTGAAGGACCAAGAAGGAAATTGAACATAAAAAATTCGAACTAATGAAAACTTTTTATTTATAGAACGTATCACTTTAGAAATATCTCACCTATGATATTCGCCTTAGGAAACACTATCAATGAAGCGGCACACCAAACTCTCAATTTGAACCCCACACGCTACTTCAAGCTTCACGCCAGTTGTCTAGGAACTACAAATTCGCTACAATCAAATGCAGTACGAATTATACAAGAATGCAGGTGATAATGTCCCAATTGTTGAGGAAGAAAAGTAGAAATGACGTTTGCTTTGCGCTAAAAACAATCCCTGTTGTATATGAACTTTAGCCAACAAGCCAAGCTAGACAATCGTTGTATTTATGGGCAAATTACTTCTCAGGGGATTGTGTTTTCTTATATATCAGATAATAATATGAATACTTCATCAATTTAAAAGATTTTCTGTAAAAAATGAATATTCCAGATTTTGGTGTAGTGTTTACAATTTGACCTACTCTATCAATTTCAAACATTCACTGGGATTACTTTCAACAAAAAAAAATTCACTCCCAACATATATTAAAGACACATTCCTAACAAGCTCCCAATGAAAACATCGTCTCCCACTAAATAGTCTCAGAACTGTCGAGAGCAGAAGTCATGAACCAAGCGCTATCCGCTGGCACTCTATACCTTCCAATACATGAAAATCTGGAATTTTGATCTTTTCGTGTAAAATTTAGCTTTAAAGCAGTTCCTCGTAAATAATAGTTGAATCTCCTTTTCTTGAGCAACGCTTCACCAAACATGATTCGGTTCCCAGGTACAATATCAACTTCATGAGCTCTTCCAAATCTGCCTTTCCAATTAGCCCAGGCTCTGATTTTCAAAGTAGTCCGCTCCACAAATTTAGTACTCTTTTTCTAAAAGAGCGATCCCAATGAATATAGACACTGAATTCCTACTCAGTAATTTCCATAAACGACATTGGTAGTGAAATAATTCGGTGTTATTTACCATTACGATAGTTTCACAGCACAGCACTCTAAATCAAAATGAGTTCAATCATTTGAATCAGCGTCTTTGAACGAAACTTTCAAGGAATAACAATTAATTCTACTGCTTAAAATAGTAGCAAAATTCACTTACATAAGTCAAGTGAGTTCTTTCTCAACAAACATGCAACTCTGATCAACAATGTCCTTTAACAAAACTTTCCTTAGCTTCTCAGATGCAGTGTTGCGTATATTTACTTAACACATCTAAAAAGTTCTGCGTCATTGGCGCAGAAACGTCATTTCTTATTCTGTCAAAAGGACATTTCTTAAATATTCCGCTCAGAGAATGGAAAGAAGCCTAAAAATCCGGAACGGGGTATGAGATAGCAATGCCCTGCTGAGAGGCATAGCTCTGAACCTGTCTCTGTTCAGCATCAGACATTTCTTGAGCATGGAGTCGAATGCGCTTGGCTCTGGTCTTTTTTACAAGTACCACAACTTTCTCCATACTTGCTCTCGATAGTTTACACCGATGAAGCCACAACTCGCACAAACTGCACAAAAAAGACACTAGAATAAATAAAAGAATCAAAAACATAAGAAAAATGGGCAAAGAAAAAAATGGAAGTTATACATATGTACAAATGTGTAGTGAGTGTAAACGAGTTTCCGATCAAATTTGGGTTGAAACGGGAATTTAGCAGCTTCACTCCTGTATGTGTATTTAATTGGTACACACTACACCAGGAAATTTGAAAAAATATGAAATCTCCTCAAATCAGATAGAAATATTGAAGACTAAACGGGAAAAGTGAATCTGTTGTGCAAAGAGAAATGCTGATTGCGGTCATAAATAAATGGGAGATGTAATTTAATGTTATTTATTAAAAGAAATTGATGCCATGAAAATGAAAATAGAGAAAAATTCCCAGTAGCTGGGGGAAAATGAAAGATTCCTAAGGCAAAAAATGAACATTTACATTAGACATGAACTTAAAAAGAATGTATGCGACATAATACACAAGGTTAGATATGCTGTATAGGGCATTGGAGAAGTGAAACAAAAAACAAGGAAATTAACCATGATACGAAAAGAATAATGAAAAAGTAGTAGCAGAATATTAAATTTGCAATGGTTTATATTGGAATTTGCTAAAGAAAAACCAAATATTCAGATCCAAAACGATCAGAGTTAACAGTACAACTTGTACAGGGTACTTACCCTCGTTACGGGTCTCCCTTATGGGCCTACGTTTGCAAATATTTTTCTGTGCCAGAGGGACAAAAAATGGCTTGCAGATTGTTCCACAGCTTTTAAACCTGAATTTTATCACATTATACTTTTCTATTGAAGGGTGTATGACTTTTCTACACCGTCATCACTTCAAATTAAACCTAGTCAAGTTCAAATTAAACCAAGTCAAGTTCAAATTAATCCAAGTCAAGTTCAAATTAATCTAAGTCAAATTCAAATTAATCTAAGTCAAATTCAAATTAATCCACTTTAGTTGAGTTAAAAATTGACATAATCACTCACTAATTTGAGTTTTTGTGTTAAATATGTATCTATTGGATTTGATGACCAAGGAAAACGTTTTTCCTTTTAGCAAGGAATAGATAAAACTTCTGCAATGTTAAAACAAGCTGTCGTAAAATAGGGTAAATATCCAGCATCAGTTATAAAAATTTGTAATAAAAGTTATGTTATAAAACCAGTTATATCATCAGTTATAAAAGTCAGTTATAAAAATTTCGTATTATACAACACAGTAATGTTTTTTTACAATTCTAAATTAATGGCAGTATGCATTCATTCAAATATTTGTGTTCATAGGTAATTTTATGTGACACATACACATGGTAGCTTCGAGAATTTATTTACACTCATATAGAGATTTATATCGAGACCGTAAAGGTTATTGTTTTTTAAACTCAAGAATTACCAAAAGAGACCAGATGGTTAATTCGTGTGTTTTTCAGAAAACAACCCTCACTGGATTAAGTTTAGCTTTTTTAGTTTTTATAACTTTTGATTCAAAATTAAAACTATAACAACCAAATTGAATCGTGCATCCAGCATTTGTTCAAATTTTGTCGATCTGCATGTTAAGGTTATTTTCCTCAAATTTTCTTCGTAAAATGGGTTTCCTTCTTCCATTGTGAATGTTCAAACTAAAAACTTCCTTGCTAAGAAGAACTTAGTTACTGGTGCTGTTACGAAGTCAATACAACATCTCCATCGCATTTTCGCATATTTCAAAAATTTCACAGACTAAATGTTGAGAGATTTGAAAATTCTTTTTAAACGTCATTTTCATACTATGAAACTAAATATTGTGGCCGTTAATTTATTTAAAGTTGGCTATTTATTTCGCTACGAAGATGTGATTCCTAAACGGATGCGGGTATCCCTTGTGTTCAAGTTTAGTTGTGTATATTGTACGTCTGGCTATGTCGGCATGACGAGTTTTGCATTCTATATTAACATTGTCCGACACCGCGGAGTCCGCTACCATAGCAGAAGGCCTTCGACCCAACCGCCTCACTCGCCTATCCGCCTTCACTGAGAGCAGTGTTGTGGCCACATGGCAGAAGACATTTTTTTTATCACACACACAGCTTCTAATAATTTAGACTCACTCATCTTTGAATCGCTTTAAATTTTGAAAGTAAAACCAGTCTTCATTGGTAAAAATACGAGTAGCTCATGTCCTCTGCAAATTTTTATGTGGATGTTAATATGTCATTGTATTTTTAAGAAATGACTGAACTGTTATTTCTTGTCAATTCTTTAGACTACTCACTGAGAATGGAGCGGGTCCTTGAAACGTTTTGTTTAACTGATACTCTGTAATTATTTTACAAACAACCTTGTGAAGTTTTTAATAAATATGATTTCAATGCTTAGCGTAAGTTCCATTTTCGTGAACATGTACACCTGTAGAACCTTCACTAATTTTTAAATATTGTAAGAAATCAATGCTAAAATTTTGGAATCTATTCAAATATGTGAACATAATGTAACAGGGTAAGTAGAAAAATTTGTGATTTTTCACTTACTTATTCGCGGGAGGAGGAATAAGTTTGGGAAGAACCTCGGAGCACCAAGTTACGTCCTTATCTTCCAGCTCCATGATGTGAAGACGAAGTGAAACATTCGGTATCGTTTGAATAGCTGATGACACGTCAACTGGGATGATGGTTTTACTAACGGCTACATCTGAAAGCAAAAATTGCTCATGAGCTCAGCACAAAAAAAAATCGTTATCACAAAAAAGCGGTGTTTCACTAAAAATTTAAAAGAGACGTTTCAATACGTTGGTTTCGTGTTTTACCAGTCACCAAGTATCGGTACATGTTTTCTGAAATTCCATTATTAAAAGAGGTGTCCAACAGTAGTTTATAAAGTAATTTAATCGTGAAATATAAACAATTAGTAAAGGTATTCACTGACGCCTATAACTGAGCATCAAAAAAATCCTGTCCTCTCAATAACAAAAAGAAAAATAATTCATAAAATACTAAATACGGAGTGAAAAAAGTACTTAGTCACCCGCTACAGTTTCACAAGTGTGATTTCTGCTAGTTGCGTGCTCTAAATACATAGATCAAAATCTGAAGGAACGACTTAAAAGACCTGTGTTGTAAGGTCAGCAGAAGATTTCAATGTTTATTTTACACATGGAAACTTTAAAATACTCTCACAAATGAGGAGAGTATAATTTTTGCTCACACTACGAAATTGAGTTATTGGACTATTTCTGAGAACATGAATGCCATTTTAGGCATTTTAGGTTACATTGTGAATAAGTCGAAGATGAGTGAGACCACAGACATTTTCTCAAGATCTGGAGCACACAGAAAGATTTCAATAAGTAATTCATGAAAAATTTAACGTAGAATTAAAACTAATCTGTTCGTGACAAAAAATGAATTTCAAGAAGTGCGGCTAGAACGTCTATCCAGAAAAGAACAATCAAGTGTAAGCTGTATGGCACGCAAGACTTCGTAATTACGAGGTCTTGCGAAGTGATTAAGTGAAGAAACGCCTTTTAAAGTGAGGAATCTAAATTACATTCGAAAATTTAGAGGGCGGTGATAATTTCTGGTTTAACAATTTTGTGGCCGGATGCGAGCAAGATAGAGGAAGCTTAACGGCTAGATCGAGATCACTTATTTCTGGAGAAAAATGAGAAAACCACAGATATATACATGTCATTTACATATCAACAAGTTAAGACATGATTATACTCCACAAGGTACCAAACAAAGATGAAAGAAGCAAATGACAAACGTTTCCTTGAAACTCAAGGTAGTCTCTGCCTTACACGCTTCATTTTCACCATAGCTCTATCAACCATTTGAATTTTTTAGCACTTATTATGAAAGAAATAAATTTTTACGTCAAACTAATATTACGAAAATAGCGCAAAAATCAGAATTTTATCAGTTACAAGCTTTCAAGCTTCAAACATAGGGTAAAATATCCAACAGAATTATTCAAATAGTTTCTCCCAATACTAGTATCAACTCTTGACACTGCTATTATCCCCCTCTAATGGTTGGTCGATCAATTAAGGACCTTTGTATTAAGAAATCTTTAAAATCCAATTTTTAAAATGGATTTCTTGTATCAACTTTTTTTTAGAAATAAAGTGTTTTTCTTCCATTTCTTCCTTTCTTTTCTTTCATCTAAAAATTCGGCATAGCATTGACGATGATACCAGGACACAGGCTTGCCTCGGAAAGATTTTCTTATTACGGAACAGGTAAGTACAAGTTCCAATTGGATTGAGTAAAACTCTGAAACTATTTAAATACAAATATAGTTTACAGAATGCGAAGACTTCACCTGCTAAGAAAATGATTTACCTCTTTTACGCTTATGACAATGAAACCAAAGGGAGGCGATACAAGCATCGTTCTAGGCTAATCGTATTACACTTAAAACTGAAAGTACGATCACAGTGGAGAATATCATAAGCATGGCCATACCTTTATTTCACAAAAAGTTTACCTGTTTTTCCGACTTCCGTCACTTGATTTGGCCTCATAATGACGAAATTTTGTCCTAACGACGAAGTTGATTCTGGAAATAAATCAAAAACATTTGAAATGAAGGAATGCACCCAGAAACTTTTAACATAAACTAGTAGAAGAAAGAAATAGATACCGTTATTAAAATTGGCATCAAGTATTCATCAAGGACTACAAAATTAAATGTAGAAAATACAGAGTAAAAAGCATATTTTTGCAAGCTTGGGCAATGAGTATAGGTTCGTTTATTTTCCCACCTAACACAGTATATTCTGACTTATTTCTTTTCTACGATAACATCTTATTGGGAATTCGTCAATGTTTATTGTCAACTTTACTCCGTTTTGCTAAAAATACGAACTATGATTATGGTATGTGGCTGTTACGATTGTAATTAGGTTTTATCCCGAGTTCTAGAAAAATCTTCATAGTAGTTTACCTTGATTTTTCATTTTTACTCAGAGTATTTCAACTCCATAACAATTTTCATGCTTCTAGTACGAGTGCTAAATAAACTCTTATTAATGATTTATTTCAATGACAGACATATACTTTCTGCCTCTATCCAGTGATATCGCCACGAGGGTTCCAAGTCCCTAATTACCATATAGCAAATCAAATGCAGATAAAAAAAATCAAGAAGGAATTTGCTGTGAAATTTTCAGATTCAATGTCAGGCAATAATCAGCGCTGTGAGCTCTGTGGATTATCCCAGTCAAACGCCAAACGCAGAGAGTGGTGTTTGGGATTAGTTCAAAGCAGCACATTACGCCAATGATTTTAAAATCGATTTTTTTCTACTAGCATTTAAATGCAATAAAAAGTCATTCATTGGGTGTTAGGGGCCTCTAGCCGCTTTCAGCAGTTTGGTCACATACGGAATTTCCTCAGTGGCGTGCGGGCACAGGGCGAGTATGAACATTGAGCGAGAGCGAACTTAGTGAGGTTCCTGCAGAGCCATTTGCGCTTCACGGTATTGAGAGCGCATCAAAAGCGCAGTGGGGCTTTGCTTATTTCCACCAGAAAGAATTTTACGCATTGATTTCTTACAGAAATGCGATGACATTAAAATTTTCTCTGCAAATAATGATGAAAGTTGCAGCTACAATTTCTGCAAATGGTCAATTGGAGCTTCCACCAATGTAGCCGTAGAAGCAGATCGACCATGTACAGGTCGATCGTTCAGCGTGATGTGATTATTATTATCAAATTTTGAAGCTACCACATTTTCAATTAAAAAATAAGAATAATCAAATCGAAGGTAAAATTTGTTCGAAATCTTAACAATGAGATTGAGAATTGCTCCCCAACTACGATAGATTAATTACATCACACCAGACACAAGTACTTTCACCGATAAAAAAGTGCTTACACACTTTCCCCCGTAACTGAACAAGAGTGAATAAGAACTAATTCTTTGCTTTTATCATTCAAATATGTCCTATAACAATGCTGCATTAGATTTTCTTCGGTCTAAATTTATTAAACTCACCAACTTTTGGCGAGATTAGCAATTATTGAAAGTACCAATTAATTTGTTTCATTGTCTAATCACACTTGCATCGTAACAGTAAAAGTTTCAAGAAAGTTGGCAAGAACTTGCTTATTTTAGGCAGTTAGTAGGCACTTTAAATAGTTGCACAGAGTTGTACTTATTGATTGCATAGAAGCTCCAGTTAATTTCAGCATTTTAAATTGATTAATTCAAGGCATCAGAATTGGTCATTGGTATCGGATAAAGTAAACAATAGACATGGGATAGTCTTTCTGATTTTCCATGCAACAGCTTTTAGAACTCGTGCAAACTCAAAAGAGAGCAGAACTATTTTCTGATTTTTCGTATCGGCTCATTTTTATGATCTCAGAGACGGAAAATTCTAACTCATGATTACTGATCCGTTGTTAGAAACCGTAAATTTTCTGACTTAAATTTATTAAACTGTATATTTTCTCCTGCAAAAAAATAAAATAATTTTACTACAAATGTGCAGTATTATCAAGAGGAAGCTAATTTTGAATCCTAAGTGAGATGTCGTCACATGACACTTATGATGGTGAAATTTCTAATATTCTAAAACATTTCAAATAAAAAGAAATTCGCAACTTAAATAGCAATTCCACCTCAAAACAGTATTAAAAGAAAGTTTGAGTGATTAGAGAACGCTTCGTAAACTGAAAATTAACTGACCAACGAACCATGTACATTTTAGAAGTCATAGCCACTAGCATGTAATTACTTGGAATGAGCTCTTCGAAGTTTTTCGCTATGATAGCGTTGAGGTCGGCCACCGCAGCTCCAGAATCCAACAGCAGCCCCAGTTCACATAATTTACTGGCACCCAGTTCGAGCCAGTTGGAGCTTCGACCAATGTAGCCATAGAAGGCGGCCAAGTTTTTCCTGTAAATCAATAGGGCCATTTTTTTAAAAGAAATTTGAGGCGTTCATTTATTGAACTTAACAAATAAAAAAATTAGTTGATAGACGTTCAAAGAAGGTTATAATACGCACACTTACCCAATTTCTTTCTTAATCACAGGTTCCAATCTACAATTGTCGTCCAAGAACTGAACGCCGTGCAAGAACGAGTCCAGCAGCAAAAGGCGGATGGAGCATCCTTTTCCAGCGAGGGTGATGAGCAGCTCAGACAGACAATGTATTGGGTTGCTCTGAGTTGACATCACAGTCACAGAGTGAGGTGGTTGAACATTAGATGTTCCCAGAATATTTAATATTTTCTGGGAATTTTTTTCTCCTTCAATCCTCCAGTTCAACTCTTCAAACAGAAGACTTTGCTTAGTTTTCCTAAGATTTTCATGCGTCATCTGAAAGAAAAAAATGTTGGCTATTGTTAAAACTAGGACAGAGGCAACATTAAGTTTTCCACTATGCAATAACATATTTAAATTTGATAGTTGAATAATACCGAAAATCTATATTTTCATGGGAAGCTGATTGTAACAAGGCAAAAAAGCCTACCACACAAGCAACGCCCCCCATAATACTGAAATATATGAATAAAATATTAAAATTCAAAGGATGAAACACTCGTGAATTTGATTTGAAAGAAACTGATGCATTTTAACATAGGGCAATATATATTCATGAAACTAACAATTACAATTATAATCCTCATTTCCCTTTACCTTACCGCCCATACTAAATATTTTTGAAGAAAAAGAAACCAAAACCTAATATACTTAACCTATCATATCCTTTTCTATCCTATTCTACCCTACCCTAATCTGAACCTATTTTTCGAGTTTTAATTTTAAGTAACATTAAAAAGTCATGGATTTCGTTTTCTGGCTTACGACAGAGATGCGTTCTTTATTGAATTTCGGCATGGGGTATTGGGTCACCCGTACCTAAACGTCAAAGTGAGCAGGGTATGGACGGGTAGGGTAGTCTTTGCGCAGGAAATTTTGTGGAAAACGGATATCATAAATTGCAGATTGAAAGATGATCGGTTTTAATTCTCATAATTTAAATTTTCATTTAATTCTTTTATCAGCTTCCAGCATTTTGCTAATGTCACTTGATCTTGATCTCAAATACTAAGCTAAAAGCAGCACGTTGTACTGCTGCAAGGGCTTAGACAATTAACTTCTAACAGTTATTACATGGTTAACCAATATATAGTAGTAATAAAGTGTGGGAAATGGCTAGCACTTCGCTGACTAGGTGCAAATCGCGCCATAGGCCACAAAGATGCTAGTGTGGGATAGGACAATTTCAAGGTTCTGTGTGATATCCTGAATTAAAAGCAGAATTTGGGCATGAATCAGTTAGGAAACAGCTATCACGTGCTGCGTTTAAGCAGAATTTAATAAGTCGAACAAAAAATACTCTCATCTAGCTTGCAGTTGACTCTCAGCTACATATTCTTCCATAGTTATCATAGACTAACATTATTCTTATCTTCGCCAACATTGTGGCGAATAATGTAATAACACTTAATTAATGTCTTTATCGAAGCTCTTATCGTCCAGCTTGCGTCATTACTATTCTTGGAGGTGTTATGGCTGCTATTTGCCGTCAGCTTCAGCGTTACTAAATTTTTAGCAATATTGTGTAACGAACATTTTTTTGAGCCAATATTACCTTCGCTAGTACTTCTACGTCAAAATCTGTAGTTGTTACTAATGATGCCGATGTTGTTGTTATCCTGCGTGTCAATGAAATTGTGTGTGATAGTAGTGTGGAGTAAATAAAATTATTGCTACACTGGTTGCCATTATTATTATTATTTCCATGAATTTCATTTCGCTTTCGAAACAGTCATTACTGTAACTCGTATCAATTTAATTGTTGCTCTCGCTGTCACTATTATCGTTTGCTACTATTGTCTATTACCTTCACTGGTAACATAGTGTTACGTACGATTGATCTGAAAATTCTGTGTGCTTATTGCGACGTTGGGACTAGATCTTGCCTGACGACCATTCTCCAACGAAACTACTCGTCAGCGAGGTACCTGAACTCATCAAAAATAATTTTCAGAATAATGCTGCGTAGAGCAAATATTTATACTGTTTTACTCGATATGATGAAGTTGTATTCCAATCATTAAAATGAATTTTAACCCATTTGTGGTACACGCGAAAGTGTTTGAGCCTTAACCCTATAATAGCAATGAACGACAGTAATACTTGCACCTGCAGACATGCAGTAGACAAGGATAGCCACTTACACTCTGAAAAAACCGACTCTCTTCCCCCATTAAAATTTACTAATAAAACGTTGCTCTGATGTTCTTGAGAAATTGTTCGTTCGAGCTGAAACGTTTTGAAAATGAGATGTGATTTCAGATCAAATTACAATTGCACTTGATATCGAAAAGAAACATCCCGATCTTGAAAACATCGACTGCTGCGCATGGAGGTGAAAGAGTTGATAAAGTCAGTGCCAGCTCGACGTCACGCCAATAAACTTAACTCATTGAAGCGATGGTAAAGAAACGGAGGGAAATCTGCAGGAAATACACTGCCTTACCAATTTGCTATGAAGTTTCACAATTTATTTAGAAGTGATTGATTACCTCTACATCTAAAATAAAATTCCTCATTCTACCTAACACGAGCTCTGTAAGTGTTAGAATCCTTAAAGTTCTTGTTTTGGGCGTATGAAACACTCTCGTTTTTCAAATGCATCCATGTTGATGAAAATGGTGCCTACGGTAGCTGGTTCCTCCAAGTTCATCTCATAAGTCTACAATGAATTCAAACTTGGAGACTGTGGAAGCCAATATGTGTATTTTCAAGGTCTCGTAAACCAATTTTTAAAAATTTCAGCTTCGTGAATGAGAGCATGCAGTCAGTGTAATGGTGCTGACCATTAGTGGTAACCAAGAATTCGTGAAATTAATTGCAAATCTTTTGGTATAAATAAATTCAAATGGTGGGAGTAGATTCTATTTGGGTTTCACTGTTTAAAAGATGAATGTGCATAATTTTGGAACTTCTATATCTTGATTATTAATCATCAATGAATGAATGAATGAAATAAAGAAAATAAGGAGCAACTACGCGTGTTTAGTATTAGAGATAAATTCTTTCAATAACTAGAGCTACAACGCAACGACTACTTTTCTTTCACACTCTACAACAGCGAATAATATTTCTTTTATGAGTTAATAAGCAGGTTAAAATCAATGACCCTGATGAAATATTTACTTGAATATAGTAGTTTCACAGTTATCCTACCTTTATTCCAGCGTTCAATGTAGAGAGCTTCGAAGACGCCTCTTCCATTTTCTGAGACAATAAAGAATGCTGAATGTCACATCGCGTCATGACTTTAGCTAGAATTTCCAGTTTTCCCTTCAATAGAGAGCTGCTTTCGTTGTCAAAATCTCCAACAAAATCATTCGTACACTTTTCTTGAGCCAGCAAGTACTTTTTGCAGGAAACGAGAGTTTTTTCCGACTCCTTGATTAATTCGATTACTCTCAACCCTTCATTGCAGATTTTAACGGAAGCTTTGATATCCCCAAGTACTTTGGGTGCAACTTTAAGAGGAAAATTTTCCTTTATGTTGGAAATTTGTTCTGGAGCTTGAAACAACGATTCAAAAGTAACATTGCCGTGAGCAAAATGGTTCTCAGAGATGCACACCTTACAAGTGGCAACTAGGCACTTGCAGCACCAGTATTCCAAGCGATAAGAGTGCAAGTAACACACATTATAATTAGGCCTTTCCTCTTCTTCGGTATTTGTTTGTCCAAAGTTGTTAGGAATGAGCATGTACGAGACGGGCAGCATGTATGCATTACAAGCCCATCTTTCTCTACAAGCAGGGCAGAGTTTGTCGCCAGAAGTTTCAATGTTGGTCAGGCAGGAGAGGCAGTACGTGTGCCCACATGGCAGCACCAGGGGCTTGCGGTTGGCGCAGTTGAACGACTCCTCACACACTTGACAATTGGCTGTCACGTTCATTTTGGTAGATATCTGCAAAAAAGGATATTGTCATATACCTTTCGCAATTGCTGGTCATTTCAAATATTTATTCCAGTCGTGACGGAATTGGAACTTTGCAAATAAAGAAGCACAATAATAGCGTCAAAAAGTATGTATCAAAAAACCCAGAATGATAAGAAGAACCAATATAAAAGGGAACATTCTTTTAATCCATAAAAAGAGTTGAGAGTATAAAACCCACATAAAAAGGAACATTCCTCCTCTTCGACATTTGTTTTTCCAAAGTTGTTAGGAATGAGCATGTACGAGACGGGAAGCATATATGCATTACAAGCCCATCATTCTCAACAAGCAGGGCAGAGTTTGTCACCAGAAGTTTCTGTTACAAAGAACAAAAAACGATAATGAACAAATTACGATAAAACTATAGGAAATTAATATTAGTTTCTTATTGTTTTTCTCAATTTGTTCATTATCGTTTTTTATTCATTGTTTTACAGCACTGATGATGGAATCAGAGATTCCGAAACATTTGCAATTAAGAGAATGTTCCCTTTTAAATTGGTTCTTCTTTTCATGCTACGTGCCAAAAAATCGCCCATTTAATTAAATAAATTCAATACAATAGACTTAAATAATAAACATAAAACTGGAAAACGCCATGAAATTGGAAAGCCTATTTCCAACCATAGTTAGAAACCGCCGGACTTTCAATTTCATGTTCTGTAAACCGTAATCAGAGCATAGCGTAGACAAATATTACCTGTAGTGTAAGCGTAAATATCTTCTGAGAATGTGACTCGTGTATTTCAACAGAAAAAACACATGTGTTTTCATTATAGCGTCACACCTAGTTCGGTATAAGTGATACTTCAAAAATGGAAGTCTTGTACGCTGGTCTGATTTACTCCATCCACCGTATTCATCAGATAATGCAACGATTAGCTTTTATCTCTGCGTTTTTTAGAAGATATTCTACATTGAAAAAAATCATCGAGGACGTACAAGTGCGTCCAGCGGTTGTGAATGTGTTAGACTGAAGTTCAATCTTCAACTAAAATTAGAAGTCAGATAGTAGCCACCTTTTTTGTAAATAGCGAACATTATTGGGATCGTATCTTCATTTACCTTTGATTAAGTATATTCGTGAAAGTTGAGTTTGTGACTACTGCTCGGTCAGTAATACTACGAAAATTTCCTCCGTGTACACAGGCGGATCACATCGAGAACTACCTGTGAAACAAAAACAGTTGAAAATTCTCAGCTTCTGGCTAATACACAGCACCTTTATCTCCAACAAATGCTTTCGAGGGCTTAGATATGAGCACGGTCTTCGGTCCAATGAAGGAAAAAAATAGGATTGAAACTCACAGTAGTTCAAGCATTCTTTTTCCGTTATAGTTCACAGCGGTAAAATTTATCGTTGAATTTATAAAATTCACTTGCAATGAAGTAATGATTGCAAAAAAATGGGCGCAAAAATTATATAGTTTATGATAATATGTAGAAGGAAAAGGATGAACGTTTCGTATATATTGCAGAAGTCCCTCAATTTCACTACACATCCTGAACTCAACTTGCAACGTGTGTTCCTCTAATGTTCCTCAGAAAGCAGCATAGTAGTTACTTAGCACAGTATATGTTTACAAGTACCATGAGTGTCAATACGACTGGTAACCATCACACACACATGAATTTATTTCACAAGTTTTGCAAAGCAAGTCATTGATGAGCGATGAGAAAACTTGTTAAAAAATAAATTCAAAAGTTTGCATGAAAGTTCACATTCAGCTCTGACCTCACTTGAGTTAATGATTACAGGAATT
The DNA here is from genome assembly GCA_014220935.1 of Platorchestia sp. MABIK. NCBI lineage: Eukaryota > Metazoa > Arthropoda > Malacostraca > Amphipoda > Talitridae > Platorchestia > Platorchestia sp. MABIK. Next base: position 124,956 of record JACJUY010003100.1, on the reverse strand, counting down.
AGTCGCATGAATTTAAATTTAAATGTTTTTTCATTATTTAATAGATTAAGGATGCATTTCTTATCCCAGCTAGTTGAGTTGTAGAGGCAGACTATTATTGACTCAAAAAATTCGAAGTCCGCTTGGGTCGAAATGAAACATTTATTATTAATGTTATTTATAGGAAGAGAAAGAAAAACACTTGTCTAAGAGAACAAGCGAATTCCATTTTTCCAATGGTAAATGACAAACTATTTTCACGAAAAAATGAATAACTAGTAAAGAAGTGTATAATCAATTATTTTTACTCTCCCTATTTTTATAACATTATAGTTAGAAACAAAAAAAAAATACAGAAAAATTAAGAATTATTGATTAGCATCATGATCGGGTTCCAGATTGCCACAAAGCCTAGTTTACTTACGTCGAAAGCAGCCAATTGTTCACCGTAATCGAGAACAGTTCAAGCTGTACCTAAAGAATTAATTAAGGTATAAAGCAGTAAATACGTGTTCAACATGTTGTATGTGCAACGCCATCGACAAAACTTGGTATCTTGCCACTAGAAGCCAGCTTGCTCAATTTATTCTCGTTGTTATCACTATCTAATCATGGAAAAGATATGCCGCGCCGCCCACCTTATCTGGTCAAATATAAGGTTGCATCAGAACTTCTACCATGCTTTCAACCATGAAATGACGCACTTTTAATAAAGGAAATAAACAGAACTAATGGAACATGTAAAAGAACTGCCTGGTCTATTCTTTACACAAACCATAGTTGTTGAATGTCTCTTATCTAATTTACGGTATATCAACTGTTAAATTTTAGATACTTTTATCTTAAAAAAGTTTCACATATTGCAGATATTAACAGTTCGAGTGCTCCTATTGTTTGGTCAAGGTTTTTTCAAGGTGACATCGTACGTTTTGGTGATGGTTTATAGCATATGAAATAGTCAAAATATTTCAAAAAACCATAAACTCCTATAGGAATATCAGGTGACTGTGGAAGATGAGACAAAATTCAAAATTAAATGATTAAAATTATGCAGCGCTTGAACAGACTTTTGGGACCAGTAATGGTAATGAAGTGCATAGACAGAGGGTCCTTCATTCTTTAGGTAGGTGTTCATTGTCCATTTCATTGACCAAACATTTGATTCTTCTTTAATTAGAGGTAACTGTTGCTCATTTCTTTTGCGACAAAAATGAATAATGGATAACCTGGGTGAAAAAACTTAGCTCGGAAACAATTAAAATTTAAGGTACATAAGAGACTTGGTTGATAACTTGGTAATTCCACTTCTCAATCTACTAACTTACAAAATTTAACGTCCTGCATCACATGCAAATTTTTTTCAAATCGTTAACAGTAAGCACCACTGCATTTTAGGGATGAGGGGGAATAGATTCTGATTACGAATTGAAAGCTAACTGATGAAATAGAGTTCGAACTATCGAATGAAAGCAGTGGAAAATATCGTTACCTTTTCGTATATTTCATCAAAACTGTCTCTACAGTGAGAATGACCGTAAAACTAATTTGATTATTAATTTTTATTATTTGCTGCTTGATTTCTTTCATGAGCATGAGTATTTTATTGTGAGGAAATCAAAGTTCAGCATAATGGCAACTAATAATAGCTTTGGTGAAATCTCTTAACTGTTTTCAGTTGTAAGGAATTTTTTGCTACCAACATATTTACTTATCCTTTAGTTTTCCATGACGCACAGTATATATTAATGCGGCTTCGTTCTTCTAAAATTAGCCGGTTGTCTCTGTCTGAAAAAGTTCTTATGTCCAACAAACGGATGAATAATCAGAACAAGGAAAACATGCGCTGAAAAATGATCCACGATTATAGCCTTCAGCTAGTGTATTTTTCTCGTTTGTAAATTTTATTCCTATTCTCACAGCCATTAAATTTCACCTTTGATATGGCTACATTGATGTCGTTCTTGTATTTTCTGATTCAAAGAATAAATTTTGACATTGTTAACAGTTGCGCTGCAAATCAGCACACCCCGAGTAATCGCAAATGATCGCCGACATTGAAGCAGACCGAAGCCATAAGCGCAGTATTTGCGTGACTGGCAGCGCCTGACGGACACTCAAATGCCCATTTTGGGGCTGACACTGACGGCGCTGCGGTGTTCGGCCCTGCGCCGATGCACCAGGCGCATGCTTGCCGTCCCAGAGATGCGCTGGCGCGAATCTGGCGGCGCTGGGCGGGGTTGTTCGATGCCGTCGCGGCGGAACAGAATATTACATCGCACTCGGCAGGGTGCTCTGTGAATGTTAAAAAACGTCGTCGCCTCTCTCTCCTTCCCACCCACTATTAGACGAACTGGGAGTTGAGAGAGAGGAGGCGCCGAGGCGGTGTATTCTCGTTGGAAAAAGAGGGAAAATTTCGACGGGAAAACATCAAATGATGCGAGCACTTCGTTAAATAAATGCATACCGACTTATTTACTTACGTTTGGTGTTTACTCCATACATCGGTCATTTACTCTCATTTATGATACATACGCATACGTACTTAAATATTGACAAACGAACGTACATACATACATATTTACGTACGTACGTGCGAACTTACATACGGGTTAAGTTAGGTTGGAGCACTCGTGCAAGTTTCAAAATAAAAATGATAGCAAAGACAGCCGATTTAAAAATCATTTTAATTAGTGAACGTTTCGGCTTCAAGCTCAAGCCATAATCAATTTTAAGTTTCTGTGCAAATAGAAACGACCTACATATACTTGAATCTCTGTACATTAAACAATTAAAACAAGCTCTTAATTCAATGTTATCATCATTCCAATTAGAAATAGCTTTCAAAATATAACTGTAGTATAATCTCTCCGTTACCATTTTTTTTCGCACTATTTTAAGTTGTATTCTTTTTTTGTCTTTTAGCCGTGTCTTATTTTCTGTATTTCAATTATCTTTTACAGGTGTTGATAATGGCTTGAGCTTGAAGCCGAAACGTTCACTAATTAAAATGATTTTTAAATCGGCTGTCTTTGCTATCATTTTTATTTTGATACATACGGGTTTAGATGCTTATACGTACTCCCATACGTACGAGTATCCGAACCTACGCACTAGGGCTCTAAGTTACGCACTGAAAATGTATATTTTGAATGGTCAAAAAAAAATTTTTCAGCTTGCAAGGTTAGACTTTTGAAGAAAAAAGTTTGAATCAAATTTGACGCATTGTGAAACTTTCATGTCAAACGAAATGTTTTAGAGGATAGATTGAATGCTCAAACAGGTAGCCGTCATTATCCATTCATTTCGGGTATTAGTCATAACTGATTAAATATTTCTCATTAAAGTTAAGCGATTTCAACTCACACCTCTTGTATTGCAGCCCAAAGTGTGCCTAGGATATTTGACCTACGACAGTGCAGCTCAACTTTTTTCCTGAGCCTCATAAGAAGAGTCCGGCGGCGTAAGGTGTAGAGAGCCTGAGGAAACTAAAATGCCTCTGCGTCCTATCCTTTGACCTGGCACATTCTGATCCCGTCAAGCACAAACATTCTGATACAAGTGCAGCAGGACTCTATCATGTTGAAACTACTACACGTCATTGTCGTCCGTTGCCCAAATAGCACGGAAAATGCTATCAGCTGCTAGCAGTACCACTCCCAGGACCACTTGATAACCTATTCCATGTTGCGCATCTCGATCGACGATTCGGCCACCTGTTGAGACAACATGTGGGATGATGTGCGAGCTTGTGTGAGCTTATGTGAGAATGTGGGAGCATGTGTGAGCTTGTGTGAGCTTGTGTGAGCTTGTGTGATAATGTGCGAGCTTGTGTGTTCTTGAGTGAGCTTGTGTGAGCTTGTGTGATAATGTGCGAGCTTGTGTGAGCTTGTGTGAGCTTGTGTGATAATGATAAAATTTTCCATAACCATGCCTGTGCAAATGAGAAAATACATTTCTTATACCAATGTAAAGCGTGCATACTTTTTTGGAGCCCTCTGTACGCTGAGCATGAAAGTTGCTATCACCCCACATCGATACTTGGCACCGTGATCATTCTTTCATGCGTCATCATCGCTCAATAATGTTTGACTGCGTCTTAAAGGATTGTGATATTGCCCTAAAACTTCATGTGGACACATTATATCATCAAAACTTCCTAGATAGTAGAGGGATTTCCTTCTTTCACAATAGAAGAGCACAAACGAAAACTGACAGCTGAGCCCCTTCCTTGAATTACCCGTTTAGACATCGAATAAAAAACGAATCCAAGCAATCATGTAAATATTATCGGTTACAATGTTCCCAGTGAAAGATTTGTCTCCCAACTATGACAGTCAACCCTCCTGTTCACGGTAATGACCTACTCTGCTGCCGTTAGGCTACGGGCGATGGTCATATGCCTTCCCAGTGGCACTAGGGACTGTATGACAGACGGCAAAACTATGCACCATCTTGCAAACGAGTCGACCAACACCTTTTTGCACTGTATTTACGTTACTGCATTAATCGGCACTAATGTCGAAGGAGATTTAGGAATGGATAGGAACTGTTTTTTCACATTATTATCTTCAACCATTTATTGGAACGTTCATCATTTAACTTTCATCTTTAAGTGATTGGATATTCAAATTATTTTCATTTTTTTTTTGCCTCGAGATTCCCTCCGTATGTTATTGCTGCCACCAAGTTTGTGCAAGTAACCTGAGAGAGGCGTCTAGACTTCGGATGAGGTCGTACCCCATGAGGTTGTTCGTTCTAAAATTCGGTACACATATTAATACGATGTATCTTTTTTCTCGTATATATTTTAAATTTTGCCAGAAAAGAAAAATGCTTCTAAGAAAACGTTTTTTGGGGAATCCTCAAATCATTCTGTCCCTAGAAAGTCACAATGGGAGCGCGATTGTCGTCTGAATGGACTTACGATCGTTGTGTCTGAAAACAAACCGAACATTTGTCCGTTGTGTGGGAAATTAAAATGTTGGAAAATTTTAAAATGAGTGAATAAAAGAATGAACCAATTTGACCTCTTTTACAAGCCGGAATTCCTGAATGAGGTAAAGAATTTATTTGGTCGTATTTTAGTCATAAAAATTTCGTTTTTCAATGAGTCTCAGAGAAATTTTACATCTTGAATAGTTTAGGAAATTTAAGGACCGGAAAATCCTCTTTTTGACATTCAACTTGTAAATAACTCACAGCGAAAATCAAGCGCAACTCAGCTCACCTCTTGCTAGTCGAATGTGAACTGACTGGAGCTTGAGACGTGACCTGACCATGGCTAACATCTGGGGTTCCCAACCTGGGGTACAGTGCTTATCAAGAAAAAGGGAAAATTTGTTCATGTGTTATTCGTTTAAAAACACTTATGAATGAATTTTTTCCACACAAGGGTGCATGCCCATCTATCGAAATTCTTAGGGGTTACATGGTCAACGAAAGATCATACATGACTAAAAACCAATCAAAAGCAGAAATGAATCTAATTTGAATGAATGAAATGAATCTAATACTAAGACCATTTCCTTCCAAGTCTCGCAAACCATTGATCGTAGCGCCATAAAATTATGTGGGCATTTTCACGAATAAATCAGCTTACTCTTAAACCAAGAAACTCAATTTTAACATAAATTCAAGAATCGAGAAAGATGACGCTCTAATTTATTCAATGCTTCCACTAAACAGGAAATTTTTTTGTGACTCTGGAAGTATCTATTAAACAGATCAACGTGCCTGAAACAGGGAAGCTGTCTTCTATACATTGAGGGGTAATCAAATCAAATCCGATTACTTTTTGCATTTTTCTACTAGAGTAAAAACGTTTCTGTAGAATATTAACTGGCCTTATTCGCTACTAAATTCTTGGTCTAGCAAATGAAACATTGCTTGGGCTCAAACTGTAATAAACTGATATATATTTTATGAAAACCTTTTCACCCACATTTGAGGAAATTTTTTATCATCCGCCATTTCAGGGCGGTACCAAAATTATTTCTAAGTGTGATGAGCAACTGATTAATTTTTTGGTCTCGTGATTTTATTGGGCAGCTTCTGTGATGGTTTCACACGTTCGATCTGAATTTCGTTTGGCCATCAGTTATTCTCGGTGAAAGTATTCATGTTTTGATTCATGGATTTTTTTAAGGAAAACCTTCAAATGTTGCTTATATCGGTTTTGAAGACCACTGCTTGATATGTTCCGTTTGTCATCACGGTGGCAGGTTTTTTGGTTTTGCTCACCTGTTAATTTCATCTGTTATACAATAAGGAGGTCTTAGCTGTGCTTTTTTCTCGTGCAGGGCTCACATTGACTTCGGGCTGCTAAGAAATTGTCGTTAAAAATATAACTCGATTTATAACCCTGTATTCTCAATGAATTTAAATTCGCTCCACCTGCCAGCGGATATTTTTCAAAAATGGTTTAGATGAGTGGTAATTTTCATACGATAGAACATTGAATATTTCGATAAAAATCTGTGGGACTCACCAGAACTGGGTTCGGAACAGATTCTGAGAAAGGTCTAACATGGATGGGTGTTCAGCTGCTAAGGTAAAATTCTTAATTCAAATCGTATGCGTGGAAGAGCGATAATTACCGCAACAAACCGAGTTCGTATTTATTAACTTCTTATGTGATAGTGTATTTCATTTTACTTTTTTAACGTAATTGTTAGTTTAACCTAAAATTGAGCCGATGGCTAACTAGCGTCCTAGCATAACGAACAATACAGGTTGCGTAAGCTATCTGAGGACCCCTTACGCACTTTTTGACAAACAGAAAATGAAATTGTTAATCGTTGAAACTCACAAATTTTTGTAACAAATGAAAAAAACATAATATTACACTACGTTTTATTTTATTTAACCTCCGGCTTCTCTCACCGACCCAATTCGAGCCCGAAAGAGACTGATAGCTTTGATCAGGTGGTCTTTATTTTTGACTTCCATTGCTCGGGCTATTGCTTCCATCAGAGAGGATTTTGTGCTATAGGGATGCTTATTAACTTTATTTTCAACGACGCCCCACAGGGATGTAATAATCCAAAGGATTAAGGCCTGGTGAGTTACGAGGCCAAAAGTTTGGTGTGAAATGATCATGAAAATTCTTGGTCATTCAATTCTGGATTCTGAGAGCTTTATGGGATGAGGCTGAATTTTGTTGGGAAGAAGACTTAGGCTCTTCCATTGCCTACACTCTTTATCTAAGGCTTAACAATGGTTTGAAGCGTCTCAACATAGGCGTCTGCATTATTTCTAAGGCCCTGTGGAAAAAATGAGGAGGCATGATGTGCTCTTTAATTACTGCCAACCAAGGAAGTTGTATCCAACTTCCTTGCTGCCAACAACACCAAAAACCATCACTGTTACTGGAAACTTCGTGTTCTGGGTGTGGAAAATTAGAGCGTTAGCAATGCTGTTTTCCTTGCTCGTGGCCAATTCATCTTCATTGTTTTCATTCAGCTCCTTTATAACTCTGCAAACGAAAGGCCTGGCGACTTTTAGAAATCTTGCAATTTCTAAATTGCTGTGTTTCGTTTATATAGACACCATTACTGCGTATCTTTCCATTTCATTAATTACAGTAGTATCTGCCATGGGATCTTCGGAAATAAAAAGTACATTAGTTATTATTGGGTTTGTTTAAATTGCAAAAATACAAGTGTCCTCAGATACCTTCCGCACCCTGTATAGAGTCCAGAAGCCAACTTATTGCCAAATATAGCATTTGTCCCTGAAATTTTATGTCAAATGTGGTTTATTTGTCTCTAGAAGGCAAGAACTACGCCTGTAAACCATACAAATATCTTAAGAAATAAGAGTTTTTTTATTGTTTCTGTTTTTCATTAATTTATTTTCCCGTGAGCAGTTAGCACTGAACTCCAAAGTAAAATTAGTACACTGGTACACTGTTTAATCTACGTCTACGCGCCAAAATTTTGTAGATATTTGTTATCCCTAAGTGATGTCCGGCTATCACAGTATATCCACTTTATCCCATGTGCCCATGTCCGTATGATGTTGAGAATACGGAGTGGATGTGAAACCCGAGATGTTTCATATTGTTATTCTAAGGCTGTAACTTGATTTCCCTTAAAATTCTGTTAGAAAACTAGAACTAGTTCATTTTTTTTGCGTTTTTCGAAGTTCTTTTTATGTTTATTTTTAATTTTTTTATTGTTAGCATTTTTCGCTTTTCATTTTTTTAAGTTATTTTTTCCGATTACACTAGCAAAACAGCTGTCATTTCGATGTAGCTGGAGGAGGGTTGTTTATTATTTTATATCCTTTTCTCATTTTCATTTTCCATACGCACAAATGTATATGTGCGGTTAAATGAGTATATGGATGGATGTATGTGAATGTATATGTACATATGCATACACACATGTCCCTGTATATATATTTATATCTGCATATGCATATATTGAATTCTCTTTTTTGCGTAAAAACAAAACCTCAAGGCCCATTACATTTCAATTAATGCTCTGCTACCAGTTAAATACAACTATATTTCAGAAGTAACTCGATAGTCCAGTAAATCAATTAATTACACTTGCAAACTCTTTCAATAGATCTATCATTACCCCAGAGGAACAGACATGAAATAAAGTTCAATTTGAGCAAATAATTTGTGAAAAAATTATCTTTCTTTCCACACGGTAAACAAGCTATGAATTTCATTTTTCATGTATGTTTGTTTACATGTTTCTAGATATGCGTGTTGTGTTGCGCGATGTTTTTATAAATTACTTTTTTGACTTGCCTTCTCTCACTACTTGATAATCATTTACGGCGGTGTTTCAGTCTGTTTCGGTAAAGCGTTTTTTGTTTTTTCTTATTTCGTTTCAACTAGTAATTAAGGAATTTCAGAAGATTGTCTAGGTGTATTTAAATTACTTATAAGTTGTCAGGCATCTCTTTGTGTTTAAAATATTCTAGAGGTGATATTTTGACTGTTTCACTTAATAACATGATAAGTCCCCGACACGGCTATAGTGCGCCTTTATATTGAAAAATTTTAAAATCCAATGTGTTACATATCTCATGTATCCTCTTTATCCAATGTGTTATATATCTCATGTACCCTTTTTTTTGGAAAGAAACGTTTTTTTTCTTTTTTTCTTCATAGAATAAAATGGCACTCTGCTTGGTGAGCCATTTTCTGTGAAACTCGTTTGCTTATATAGCCACATAAGAGGGACTTTTATCTTTTATTAACAATTAAATTAGCTTTTCTGAATGAAACACAAACAATAAATGGTTTTTGCCATCCATTCAGGTCCGAAGCTCACGAATGATAATTGATGTACGATCTTTCAGAACAATTTTTGGTTGATTTGGATGCTGTAGTTTGAGTAAACTGACAAATTTGATAGAAAAAGTAAGTAGTTATTTCTACTTGTCTCGTGCAGAACGTAAATTCTTTCTTCTGAGACCTGAGGCCCATCGTTCTTGATCAACGCATGACTTGAAAATTGAGCGAATTTAGCTCTTGACAGAGCGTTGAGCTGTGCACCAAAATGGCGTTAAATGAAAATTAAACAGAGTTTATTAAAACCACCGCAGTTACGAAATCTAATTAACAAATATCAAGAGATAAAAAACCAGCTTCGGTAATTTTATAATCGGATTTATTGCATTTATTAAAGTTAAATGGTTATTGGTCAAAAAACATGAATATATCA
>JACJUY010003100.1:90395-110445 GCA_014220935.1 Platorchestia sp. MABIK | reverse complement strand
AGGTTTTCTTTGCAAACAATTTGAGAAAAACAGATAAATGGAAACCAAAATACATTGGCAGATATCCAAATGGAATGTATTAGTGATGATACAGGAAACACTGGATTCATCCACTCTGTGCATCTTCCTAGAAAGGTCTAATTGGTACTTCTCAGGTAAATTCTTAGAATATTATTTACGCCATTTATATTATAAGATTATAAGAAAGAAATGATGCAATCAAAATATCCTTTTTTGTAGAAATTGTAGTGATTAAAGAAGAAGAATAGCAAAGCTTTATTTAAAAACTTAGGAAGGACAAGCAATGTTATTTCAAAAACAGAATTCTTCGTCAAGACATTTAGTAGGGAAAGTTGTTTGGTTTGTTGTTCAGAGGTTCTGCTGAATGTACGGCCCGCTTGCTAAAAAAAAGTAATTTGAAACATGTATCATTGCTGTTTTCCACTAAGGGCGAAAATATTAGGTCCCGAGCTGAGAGTGCGACCTAATTCTTGTTGAAATAAAATATAATTTTTATTGTTAACGATCAATTTTTCGGTACACTGTTTTTCTGTTTTTCAGCACCTCACGCTTCTTTCTTCCACTTAAAATAACTCCAGCATTGATGCTTCTAAGCTTGAGAATAATAAGCACGGCGAAAATCGCTAAGCGTAAAGTCATTTTTATTAAAAATGATGAAATAAAACTGAACTTTCGGACTAATCTTCAGCAAAATCTCTGTAAAACAAAACCAAAAAAGGAAAAATTAATTCACTAATGAAGTATTTCTAAAAGTTTGAGCTTTGAAAACACGAACACCAACGGAAAAAAAGCAGAAAAAAATAAAAGGTAAAGGAAAAACTGAACTATGTGTTGGCAACTTGAAGCGAAAAAGCACTTTGGGTGTCATTCCGAGTAGGCTTCATTTTGTAAGTATGCAAGGATTCGAGAATGCGCAGATCTTTTCTGTAAGAGGTACCGGCCAAGATTTTAAAGTGGTTTAGAGAGACCGGAACATTGCACTCCTCTGCGTGAGATCTAACAGAGGACAGTGGAGGGGAGGGCCAATTACAGTTAAGAGGAAGACCAGTTCTGCAACTTCGCCCAGCGTGCTCGGAAACTCTGGTCATCAGGGTACGGCAGGTAGAACCAACGTACTTCGATTCACAACGTAAACAACTGTATTGATACATCAGAGACGAGCACAGTGAGGGTGGCAGTTTGTCTTTGAAACTGAAGAGAGAACCGATTGTAAAATTATTCACTATAGAATCATTTGAATTTTGAGTTGAGGGAAAAACTAATTAATGAGGAATTTTAACATCCTCACTTAGTTTCAATGACTGATGGCGAAAATACGGCAACTTCACAGAGAAAGCTTGTTGAGCACAAGACTGAACAGATTGAGAGTTGTCATAAATTTTTGCCAAAAAATTTATCAATATGCCTGTCAACAACAGAAGAAGGAAATTTGTTTTTGTCAAAATATCTTCGTAAAAAATTGAGCTCTTTGTGCATGTATTGAAAGTTGGAACACGCATTAAACTCTCTATGGACGAGAGTACGCATGCCGCAAATCTTAAAATTGTATGAACAAAAACGAAAAAGCCGGAGAGGATATTGTTCATAATTTCTATGTACCTAGCTTTGTCTATCGAACACAACAAATTTGTCTATAAATTTTTGTCAAAAATTTATAACAACTTTCAATCTGTTCAGTCTTGTGCTCAAAAAGCATTCTTTGTGAAGTCGCCGTATTTTGGTCATCAGTCATTGAAACTAAGCGAGAATGTTGAATTCCTTATTAGTAAGGTTTTCACGCAATTCAAAATTCAAATGATACTAGCGAATAATTTAACAATATTGGTTCTCTCTTCCGATTTAAAGACATATTGCCACCTTCACTGTGCTCGTCTCTGGTGTACCAATACAGTTGTTTACGTTGTGAATCGCGGTGTGTTTGTTCTACCTGCCGTACCCTGATGACTTGAGTTTCTGAGCACGCTGGGCGAAGTTGTAGAACTGGTTAAGGACACCGTATACCTTTTTTTGGCCAAATATTTTAAAAAATTGATTTGTTTTGTTTTTTTTGAAGCTATACATGTGCTGAACATCCACAATAAATTTTACAGGAGTGCACGCAATAAAACGCTCACTATGGGGGAAGGACTGGCGGTGAGGGGGAGCTGTTTTTGTTAAAAAAAAATTTTTGGACAAAACTTTTTTACTTGTTGAATGACAAATTCATGAACACTTTTTGAATCAAAAACACCAAACAACAACAGAATTATTTTTACAAATAAACATAGTGTTTTTTATTGTGAAAATGTCATTTTGTTTTTTCGCTTCTGTGGAAACCTAAAACTTTCCTCACGCAAAATGCTACTTCTCGGTAATGTATTTTCAAGGTAATGTTTTTTTAAAAGAAGAATAGTAGGCCCACAGCCCCGCGGTAGAATTTTGAGATTTTCGAATTAGGTAAAAAAACAGGAGGCCGTCAAAGTGAAAAATTGAAATTTTTGGCAATTTTTCAAAATTGGCTTTTTATTCAAAATAACTTCAAAACCAAAACGAGTTGCAAACATTCCTACCTCGGGGCTGTGGCCCAAGGGTTTTTCTTTCAAATGACACTTGATTCATGTCTATAGGTTGAAATTTGTAGTAGGAGTAGGGTTTGCCGTGCCCCCCCTATATTCCGTTTTCTTTGCCGTCACTCATTTTCTATAAAGCAAATCAAAAATTTTTCACAGGGTGACATCTATTTTTTAATATATTTTATCGGTCTGTCAAAGTTGATAAGCATTTGTTGATAAATAAAGAAAAAAGTGCAAAAGGTATATGGTCCCCATAATTGTTATTGGGTCCCGCCACTGTCCTCTGTTAGATCTCACGCAGAAGAGTGCAATGTTCCGGTCTCTCTAAACCACTTTACAATCTTGGCCGGTTCCTCTTACAGAACAGATCTTTGTATTCTCGAATCCTTGCATATTTACAAAATGAAGCCTACTCTGAATGACATCCAAAGTGTTTTTCTACTTCAAGTTGCCAATACATACATAGTTCAGTTTTTCCTTTACCTTTTAATTTTTTTACCGTTGTTGTTTGTGTTTTTCAAAATTCAAACTTTTAAAAATACTACATTAGTGAATTAATTTTTCCCCTTTTGGTTTTGTTATACAGAGATTTTGCTGAAGATGGACTGTTTGTCCGAAACGTTCAGTTTTATTTGATTATTTTGAATGAAAATGACTACGTGTAGCGATTTTCGCTTTTTTTTTTTTCTTTAACTTTCATATTGTTTTCTAAACTTCTTTCTCAATCTTGTGGGGGAACAGACTTTGTACAGTTAACATCTTTGTTATGGCAAGGGAGGCTCAAAATAACTTATTTTCAATCAATAACCCCTAGGCGAGCACATAAATAACATTGAACGGACGCATAAATTCAGTTAACAGAACTCTCAATGAAAGGTACGATTTAAATACTCACCCAACGTCTTCCCTAACTGCAGGCTCCAACCTGAAGTGATCGGTCAAGAACTGAACGCCGTAGAAGAACGAGTCTAGCAGCAAAAGGCGGATAGAGCATCCTTTCCTCGCAATGGCTATAAGAAGCTCGGGTAAGCTATGAATTGGGTTGCTCTGAGTTGACATCACAGTCACAGAGTGAGGTGGTTGGACATCTGATGTTTCCAGAACATTCAAAATTTTCAGAGCATTTTTCTCTCCTTCTATCGTCCAATTCAATTTTTCGAACATAAGAGCTTGTTTCGTGTCTCTCAGGTTTTCACGCATCAGCTGTAGAAAGAAAAAATTTCCTAAGGATTAGGGTTTATTTTATTAAACTCATGCTATGCTCTATAAAGTGGTATTTAGAATTACTGTTAACTGAATAAAGTCAATAGTACATAAATTTAATACAGTATGATTTACTTAATGGGTTAAATTAACTTGACCTATTAAATTGCAATGGAAAAATTAATATCTTTTCACTGTGATGAGTCATGGTGAAGGCCGAAAATACTTTATGGAGTCCCTAAAATATCAAAAACCTTCATGATATGCTCGGTGTTACACAAAAAAATGTTAGCATTTTCAAATATGTATTCCTCATCAAATATTGATCGTAGATACTTGAACTAAGTCTAATTTGAAAGCATGAAATGTTTAGTTTTACGAATACAATTTTTTTAATCATTATTATAGTTAGTAACTGCTATGCATAAATTAAAATTATATTTTTGTTCGTTGCGCGAGCGGGTCTTTAAAAGTATAATTAATGACTTCATTTGCTTGAGTAGAGCTGAAAATTAAAATATTCAAATAAATCATAAACATTTTTTTTAAAGGAAATCATTTATTTTCAATAGCAGCTCAATTTTTATTTCTATTCCCAATATTTCCTTTATTCCAACCAATGGCCACCGTTGCTTGCGAGACATTTTTGGCAACGGTCTCTCATTGCTCGCATCTAGTTGGACATGTGATAGAATGGCAGCCATGTGATCCCGACCTGACCCCGAGCGATTTCTTTTACTGGGGTCATTTGAAAATGAAGTTTAAAGGTACAGATTAGTTGGATCTTTCAGAAGTTGAAACATGTTAGTTGGAACATTTGCGATATGATGAGATTTGAATCACAAGCCATTCATGAATATAAACCAGGAAGTAATATTGTAGTTTGACACTCACGGTACCTTTATTCCAGCATTCAGAGTAGAGAGCTTCGTACACGCCACCTCCATTTGGTGCGACAACGAGGAATGCTGCATGTCACATCGTGTCATCACTTTAGCTAGATCTTCCAGTTTTCCTTTCACTGAAGCACTGCCTTCAATTTCGAAGCCTTCAATAACATCATGTGTGCTTTTTTCTTGGGCCTGTAAGAATTTCATGCAGGACAATAGAGTTTTTTGCGATTCACTGATAAGTTCAATCACTTTCATCCCTTCCTTGCAAATTTCAGTCGAAGCATTGACATCTGCCAGCACTTTGGGCCCAATTTCACGGAGAAACTTATCCTTTACGTTGTCAACATGCTCTACAGTGTCAAATAAGGATTCAAAAGCAATGTTGCCATGCGCATAATGATTCGCAGGTATGCATTTCTTGCACGTGGCCACATGGCATTTGCAGCACCAGTATTCCAAGGGATATGAGTGTAAGGAGCACACATCATAATCAAGTTTTTCATCCTCCTCTACATTTTTCCGCTCAGAATCGTTTAGAATGAGCATGCAAGAGACGGGCAGCATATAGGCATTACAATCCCAGGCTTCTTTACAAGCAGGGCAGAGTTTGTCGCCAGAAGTTTCAATGTCGGTCAGGCAGGAGAGGCAGTACGTGTGCCCACATGGCAGCACCAGGGGCTTGCGGTTGGCGCAGTTGAACGACTCCTCACACACTTGACAATCTACGGTCACATTCATGATCGTAGATGCCTGAAAAAAATGAATGCTAGTATATACCTACTTTTGTCATTTGGTCATTTCGTGTTTTCGAAATTAGAGTCTCTAAGACGAATAAAATTCATAACACTGTTAAAATAAACTTAACTGTCATGATAAGGCAAATAAGGTGAAACTTTCCCGGGCTTTGACTCAGAGGAAGGGCAAGGAACGAATTGTAAAAAGGCGTATTAAAAAAAGAACATTTCGGGTTAAAACTCAATCTCAGCCAAGGGCTTTAGAAAAGAATACAAAATTTAGGCAATCAAACTTTTGCAAAAATAAAAATTTTCTTGATAATAATACATTAAAGAACAATCTCGGAATGCTTTGCGCAACTATGCGTAGAGGATGTGAACTCCACTGGTTTTTGAGAGATTAGTTTGGTCATATTTCGTTGACTACACATAGGGACAAAAGTGTGTCATAAAGTTTTCATTTGCTGAACAGAAAAGAAAAACACTCGTGGAAAAGTGCTCATCACTCACTAACTTATGACAAAAAATTTAAGAAATTAAAAGGGCTGCCCATGTGCATGGCTGAGTAGTTCGTTGCTTTTGGCCTTTCCTGATCGTCAAAGTTCAAAGTACTGTATGTTGAGGAAATTGGAGGGAAAATGAACAATTATTGAACAGCTCAACAACAAGACTTCAGAGTAGAGTCTCCAAGTTTGTTCTACTTTCGACAAAGGCAAACAATAGTCCACCGCATGCAGACACGGTTCAATCCATTCGTCGCTAAATCAGGCTCTGAATGAAACACCAAATGATTACTTCTTGACACCATTGTATGAGCTAGATAACGTTAACTACAGTGGGTTAAACAAATAGTCAAAATTCAACTCAAATTTGGGTTAATTTTAGAGATCAATTTTGAAAATAAGGAACATTAATAAATCGTGCCTTCATTTTTCATTAAGTATCTATGAAAATCGAGTTTGTGACTGCTGTTCGGTCAGCAGCATTAGGAAAATTCTCTCAGTGACCACCGGTGGGTCACGTCGCAGTCAAAGTGTTAGTTAATCTAACTTGGAGTCGCCCAGTTGCAGACTCCAGTAGCTATCATTATCTAATCATAGGAAACGATCCGCCCCACAGTATTTTATCTGGTCAAACACAACATTGTTTCATAAATTCAGCCAAGTTGTCACTCATGAAATACACGTGAAAGAAAATTGTAATGTATTAGATATTGGGTGAAATGTGAAGATTGACTCTTAACTAAGGTAAGTCTTAGAGCTTGATCCTAGAGTATTTGAGAAGAAAATTCATTGTTTGTCAAAAGAAGTTCGACTACTTCGATCACCTCATATTTTCTTATATTCCTCTTATTTTCACATATTCATATTTCACCATCGTTTCATTTTCTGCACATACACTCATTTCGCCATGTTCAAAAGCCGCTGCATGCAGCCTGCTTGATCCAAAATTTAATAAAAAGACGACCCCCGAAAGATCAGCTTGCAGTAACTAGTGGTTCTTAACTTAGCCAATTCATTTTCATGATGTGTTGTTTCACTGTTGACTAAGTGCATGATTTCTTATGGTTTAATGCAAATGTTGTTCAACTTCTACTCAAGAAACCGTGAGTAAGGGTTTCTTAAAGCTCCGTTATTGGATCTAGATCGTTTCACGCTTGCGCAACAACGCTATCCTCTGTCAAGACTTCTGTGCTTAATTACATGGTCAAAGAAAGAAAGAAAAACCGTTTATTTCCAACGAAGTTGCCACGTGAAAAAAATTTCTTAATATAAGACGTCCTAAGACAAACGTTCCACACGAGGAGTACTAATAAACAAACTATCCGAGGTGTACAAATAGATAAACCATACGAGGCGTACTAATAGACAAACCATACGTGGCGTGCTAATAGATTAACCCTGTCAAGGGATAGTTAAAGTAAAAAAAATTTTTCATCTCTTGGAAATTCTATGTTCCAAGCGATGGCTGACAACTTATAAATGATTCAAATACAACTTAAGAACTAGTTGAATCGAAATAAGAAAAAGACAAAAAACGCTATCCCGAAGCAGCTGGAAACACCATCGTAAATGACTGTCAAGTATTGAGAAAAGGTTAGTCACAAAGGAATTTATAAAGAGCATCGCGCAACACAGCGCGCACATCAAGAAACGCGTAAACAAACTTACACGCAAAAGTGAAATCCATGGCTGGTTCTGCATACGGATAGAGATTATTTTTTCACGAAAAATAACAATAAAGATTAAAACAATCTGGCTCTTGCAACATCTAAAATGACAGTCAAGCTCTGTGTAATCGTAAGAAATAACCTGGGGAAAAATAAGTAGCAGGTAAAAAGACATCGAAAAATATAAAAATGAAATGATTTTTAATTTTCTAACAGAAATTTTAAAAAAACTCAAGGTACCGTCAAGGAACAACAACAACAACAACAAAAACATTTTTCAAATCTTCTAGGTAATCTCTGCAACATCATGCGGACATGGGTACATGAGATAAAATGGAGATACAGTGTAAGCCGGATATCACTTATGATTAGCAAATATCTATAAAATTTTGACAGAAATGCGTAAAAAAACATATACTCAAAATAAAAATTCATAGCTTTTTCAACATACGGATTTAAAGATAATTTTACCACCAAATTGCGCTTCATTTCACTTGTCTAATTGTATTTTCCCTTTTTCCTATTCACAGAAACGCTTCTTGGAGAAGTGATAGATCTATTTTTGTAATCATTTTGCAAGTGCAATACACATAATTTAAACAATTTTAAACAATTTAAACAATTTAAACAATTTATTTACCACAGGTGATACAGAGGTAGAATGTTTCTTAAGTCTAGTACAATGGTCAAACTAGAGTATAGCTACCTGTGGGCCCGAACAAGTTCAGCGACTTCTAGGGCATCCTAACATCACATTATTCTAAGGTGTACAATACTGTTTAACCTAATTCACTTAACCTAGTTTCGCAATCGACTGATCAGTGAGATAATTGACTCGATATTTGATGCTGAATTTTACAATATAGGTCAGATCGGCTATATTTAACAATATATTCGATAAAACGATTAAGAGCAGACTGAAGATTGGTTATGTTACCTATGGTAAATCACATTATTAGGACTAAACATGTAGAAGGCAAGATGTGACTTGGTGGTCTTACACGACTAGTATTTTGATAGGAAATGAGGTTCAAGATGTCTCTTGAATATTTTGTAAGAATTGCTTTTACGGATCTCCGCAGGGATCGAGTTCCAAGTTTTAGTTTCAACGAAGAGGATACTGTGTTGCGATCGGGCCTTTGAAAAATAAGAAAACATGAATTTACTTCTATTTCGGGTTAAATGGTCGTGATGACCAGTTTGCGCAGTTAATAATTTTTTTAGGCTATCGTCGCCATTATTTCTTAGAGTTTTATGAATGAAATTGCAAATGGAGATATTGTAGAGATCCGAAAGTTTAGGTATTTGTAAATTTTTGAATGAATCATTTGTGTGAGCATTATATTCTAGGTTCATTACCGCTCTGATGGCTTTCTTTTGCAGAGTAAAAATTTTATTGGTTTTATTTTTACCAGTTCCGTGCCATGCTTCTATTCCGTATTGCAAGTATGGAGAAATGAGCGTTCGGTAGAGCATTTGTAAAGCTGCTTCAGGCAGGAAATTTTTAACTTTATTTAGGATTCCGATGGATTTTGATAATTTAGGACTAATATGAGCGACCTACTCATTGAAGGTCAGATGTTCATCTATTATGATGCCCAGAAACTTACAGGAGTTGGTTTATTCGATTTCACCTTCGCCAATTTTAATGCGTGAGAGAGATACATTTTTCTTGTATGAGAATGTAATATATATATCGTTTTATCTATATTAAGGCTAATTTATTGGCTTTAAGCCACAATGAAACCTTATGAAGTTCATTATTTATACTCTCCGCAATCATAGCGGGATTTTGGTTTGGAAGGGCCGCAGAAAGCGTACTGTCATCGGCAAAAAGTATGAATTTGAAGAATGACGTAGATTTAATAATATCATTGATAAAGATCAGAAATAGGAGAGCCGGATTGTTTTCACGTAAAAATTGAAATAGAAACATTCATATTGTTGTATTTAAAATATGCGTCGTTTTAATGTGACACTGGTTTTGTGAGTTAGAACTAAGGAAGCTGTTGTTGTGTTCCTCCTTTACGAGCTCCGGAAATGTATTGTTATGTGCTCTTGCCTGACTTCTGGGCACGGCTGGTTGTAAAAGGAAATCTGTAACCGACAGAGCTCAGTACACGGATTTGTGCGTGCCAGAGTGTTTCCTTACTCCTGCCTTGGTAGTCTAAAGCTACTGAAACTGTAGTTTGCAGCTACAGCTAAATAACCTCATGTTGTGTTGAAAAGAAAGTCCGTAACATATATCTATTTATGTAGATATTCAAATACCTACATACGTACACAGATATCAATATAAATGCTTATTGAAAATGAATATATATATATATAAACCTACCTTCTACTACATCGAAAATGACAGTCGAGCTCACTGTAATCGTAAGAAAATATTCGGAAAACAATAGCTAAAAAGAAAAATGAATTCGAAAAACGTAAAAATGAACTGGTTTTTAAATTCCTAATATAAATTTTAAAGAAAACTCAGGTTAAAGTCAAGGAACATACAACAGCAGAAAACATTTCGGGGTTCACATCCTATCGGTATTCTCTTCAGCATTATACGGACATGGGTACATGGGATCAAACGGAATAAACTAGTGGCCGGATATCACATCTGAGTGGTGAATATTAACCAAATTTGGCACGTAGAGGTAGATTAAACAGTGGTCCACAGTAATAATTTTAATTGCGGAAATTTAGAGTTTTTTTAGTTTGAAAGTTCCGTGCTAGTGTGCGCTGAAATCACTGAAAATAAAATAAAAATAAATAAAATTCTTAATTACCCCCTCCCCCCAGCTCAGCCGAAATCGATTGAAACATCTTCGTGAATGATTTCGAAATAGTGAGACAGAGTTAGCCAAATGTTAATTTATTAGAAACACAGCACAACCCTCACATCTATAAACATGTATATTGATGTACACACAAAAATGTATTTCAAAGTTTGTTTGTCATACGGATGTTAAATAAAAAACAGAAAAGAGAGAATGAAAAAATAAAGATTAGGAAATACCACTAATTATGGATAAAACGACCTTCATTCCGATGCATTGAACTGACGGCTTTGGTGCTCATTATGGTCGACAGAAAAGATCAACATTAGAATGGCTTGGCGAACGTAAAATGGATTAATTTCAAATTTTCTAATTTTAATTTCAGGAAAATCAAAATGTCAGGTAAATGGGGAATTCACACCGAAGTGCTACAGGCCCTATGAAAGAGATTCAAAATGACGTGACACATTTACTCTAAATTCTTTACAGTTTTAGAGTTTTTGATTTGCCCGGGAAGCTTTTTCCACAAAAGAGCTCCGGAAACTGAGAGAGCTTTTTGTCCCACGTTAGATGAACGGTAACTGACCAAGACATCATTCCTCCGATTTAGTTTTTTATTTGGAATATTGAATGGAATTTTTTTTACTACATCTCCATTACTCTGAGGGAGGTACAGAGTTGAGAACACTCGTCGAGCTTTTTGGTTCATGAATCTGTTCGGTATTGGGGTCCAGTAGAGTTTTCTTAAAAGAGGGGTGGCATGATCGTTTTTCTTGAAATTTCCTTTGCATACCACTTTGGCGGCGAAGATAAACATTATTGCAACTCTTGACGATATTGAGGTAAATCCACCTACGTTAGACTGCAGTAGCCCAGACGCGACAAAACTAAAGACTAAATCGCTAATAACCTAGATTTTTCGTCAAGTGTGTTCTTAATGCGATGAAAGAACATTTAGGTTCCGTTTATTTTGTTGCCCAGTGTTTCTACGTGTGAATTAAAAGTCATATTTTTGTCAAACCAAACTCCAAGATTTTTTACCTTATCTACTGGTTCAATTTTATCGTCTCCAAATGTTAGCGTAAATGGTGGTAAATTTCTAGTCGCATTCTGTGATCCAAAAATAATGCATTGCGTTTTACTTGCGTTAGGTTTGAGGCCATTATGGTCATCCCACAATTTCAGATTTCTCAGAAAGTTTTCAGCGTTGGCTTACGTTTCTTTCAAATTCGTTGCCGAACTTGTCATGGCAATTTGCACGTCATCAGCACACATTGAGATTTCTGTGTTTGCCGGCATAGTGGGGCAATCATTGATGAAAATTGAATATAGGAGCGGGCCAAGGATTGAATCTTGGGGAACGCCAAAATTATTTGGTATGAATGTTGACATTTTGTTATTCAAGCACACTGCATGAGAGCGGTTTGGTAGGCAGCTTTCAAACCACTGAGTGTCTATTTTGAGGTTTGAAATTTTTTGTAGAAGTTTTTTATGCTCAATACTTTTGAAAGCTTTGGAGAGATCAAACAATAGTAGGAGAGTTAGTTTCTTTTTGTCTATATCACTGAAAATTTTTTCTGATATGTTAAGCTTGAGTACTGGTGTTTCTTCTGTAAGCACATTGATTGCGGTGAAGTAGATGTGACTCGTCTATGTAGGACGAGAGGTGGCTTGTTATTACTTTTTCTAAATTTTGGACACAACAGGCAGGAGACTGATTGGTCTGTAGTTTGACGCTATATCGATATCACCAGATTTGTGTAATGGCTTAATAATGGAGAGTTTCCATTGATCGGGAAACTTGTTTGTGGCTATAGATGTGTTTATTATCAGACAAATAAGGGGGGCTGTGACAGGATAGCTGACTTTTATATATTGGAGGCTAATGCTATCATGTCCAGTCGCTTTAGTATTTTTTATTGGGTATAGGATTTTTCGTATCTCTATTACGCTTTTCGGCTTTGGTCTCCATTTGTTTCTAGTATTTGGGGATGAAACATCGCTCAGATTTGCACCTGTAGATGTGTCTGAAACTGTCCTGGATACTTCATTGAAAACATCTTCGTCAACTTTTGAGAAGAAAGTGTTAAAGTCATTCTCCGTTTTTGAGGGGTGGTCAAAAGTGCTTTTGCAATCTGATTTTTTAAACTGAGCAACTTCTCTAATGATTTCCCAAGTTCATTTGGGTCTTGTTTTGCCGCCAACAGTTCTTCTTGGAAGTAGTCTCGTTTTGCTTTCCTAACTTTTCTTCGTAGGATCTTCTCACGATCATTATATTGCTTTCTAAGCGTACTGTTTGATTTATTCAGGTCTGATTTGTTCCGGTTACTGACGTCGCAAATTTATTCTAGATTTGCATTACTGTTTTATCTCGTCTGTTATCCATTTAGACATTCTTGGCTTAACTTTCTTCGTAGTGAGAGGTGCGCATTTGTTTTGGGGTGATACGAAATTTTCATTGCATTTTGTTTACGATACCCAAAAAAAATCAAAAGTACGAGTACGGAGTTGCAGCTGAAAACGCATGAGAATTAATTATTTCGCAATAAAGCTACATAAACCAATCTTTTTTAGTTGCCTTCTCCTTTATTAATTGGGTTATAAATCATTAAACAGTTCAATTACGAGGTACCCCACCGAGACTTTTTCAGGGTACCGAATGAACTGAAACAATTTCGAATTCGAACAAGTTAACATACCCAAAGTACAGCATCCACGCATAAAAAATACCGGACTTGAAGTACAATAGGAGATTGCATGAGATGCAATGCAAAAAATAAAAAGGATCTTCTAAGGTTGAATAAGATAAATCGCTCGGCTACTCCGCACGCAACAGATGCTGGGCATATCGTTCTGGTTCGTTACTTGTTATACAGTGAAAACCAGGCCGTGAGGCATGTGTTCTTTTTTAGATGGTGACAACCTGAGAAAAACTTAACAAAGGAAATAAATTTTCACGTTTTTCACTCAATCACTTTTTGTTTGACAAGCAACACGGGTATTGTGACATCCAAATACGTATGTTAATCAGCTAAGGATCTTTAAGTTACAGCACTTTAAAAACCCATGACCTCTGTCTTTATTAGAAATATACCATACTTTTCTTCATTTTATATGTAATTCAGAGTCCCAGCTTCAGGTATTCTTTTGACTATAACTCGAAGGCAATAAAGGAGTTAAAATTTCACCAATGGAAAATAGCGCTTCAGTGGTATCAGCTAGCAATCAGCATAGTAACTGCCACCGTTGACTTTTTTCTATTTCGCCACTAGATTTCCTCGAAGTAATTCCCCCCAGAGCCAACGTCGGACCTTTATCAGACCATCTTCAGCATTCATCAGCAGAACACAAGCCTCGGACCGTCCATCACCTCATCTGCCGTTACTGAAAATTTTGGCCATTCCGACAACCTTAGAATATACACGTTCATTGTCGCGGTCCCAGTAACAGAAATGCGAGCAGGGCATTAAGTACCATGTGGGTGTGGCTAAGGCTAAGCACCAGAGCTTGGGTATGACTATGAACAAAGACAATAAAATTGAGTGCTCGAAATAACCGGCGACGCCATCACACTAAACTCGAATTAACACAGGAAGGACCTAATAATGCATTTTTTGCTAATAGGTCACAGCACTTATCTACTAACTAAATCCTATACCTACCATAGCATTTTTTCTAATCATTTTCACACACAAAATAGAAACTCACCCACACAATCTTGTGCAGAAAGAGGAACGAAGCTGTAGCCCTTATCGGTACGATCGAGAGTAAACAGCGGAATGGATAAACGCTCAGTTTTCAGCGATCGTAAACGGGGAGTGTTTCTAAAGAGGAATTTGAGATTGAAATTCATAGTGAATTTCGTAATAAATAAAATTTATGGTCCACACAAAAATAAAGTTGAATCACAACGGTACTTTAAAATTAAAAAAACAATTTCTAAAAATTATTTGAGAATTTTTTGGGCATCACAATTTATAGCTCCAAATCAAGGTTCGTTTCCAGGTTTTAGATGCAGCGATTCAGATATTAGATTGGAATCATTAACCGTTCATCTTAAATCGATTGAACAGGACGGGATGAGAAGGGTCTCGCTCCTCCTCTACCTAAATGAGGAAAAAATTTCTGTGATGTGTGAGCGAACATATAATTTCATGGGAATTTTTTGGAAAATTAAAAAAGTTCTCAAAGAATCTGGTTCACTAATCACCTTAAATGCTTGATGAAATGATGGTGTTCCATCAGAGTTTTTAAAACTGCCTCCTAATTTTTTACCATCCGATTGCAGTGATAATAATAATAATGATTTTACGGCAACGTTTCTACCGGGGTCGCCAGCGTAACGTCAATATGGACCCCTCCAGCGCTGGCTGAGAAAATCTCAGAGATTATGACTAAGGCAGACAACAGCAAGGTACAAGAGGCTCACGCATTATGACAAATCATCCTGAACATACACGAAAGGCAATTAGCGGGTAAATTTTTATGGTGCTTGGCTTAGGCTTGTGAAGAGTCGTTTTTGGGTTCCCCGTACCAGATCTCGTCGTGAGCATTTATTCTTTGAAGAAAGGTAATCAGCTGATCTACGGGCGCATTGTGGACAAGTATATTGCTTACTGAAGGTTGCCGGCTATTGTCAGAGAAGACATCAAAGCATTGTCGTTGCGTATTGCGCAGCGCGGCGCAGTCGATAAGTACGTGGTGCACCTTGAGGCGCGCTCCCAAACACAGAGGGCAAGCCAGGCGGAGGCTCCTGTACCTCACTGTTCGCGAAATCATGAGGTAGCTGTGAGTGAGATAGGTGAGGCCACTTCTAAGTCGATTTAATATGACTTCCACTCGGCGTGGCAGTCTTCTTTTGGGCCATGATACCGGTTCCAGCTGGGCCTCGTGCATGAGGCTCCTTCGCTGGTGCCAGTTTTCCCTCCATCTGCTGTGTATCTTTTTCTCAAGTACCGAGAACCAGTCCCTATAAAATGTTGGGACTCGCTCGGGCGGGCAAAGTGCAGCTGCTTTCGCCAGTCTATCGACGGCCTCGTTACCTCGCATCCCAACATAGCTGGGGATCCAGCAAAATTTGGTGGTTTTACGGTTCTGGGCAAGGTCGTGAATCTGATGTTGGAGAAGGCCAGCATGAGGATGGTCCGTGCGTTTGTCGAGGAGAACGCGCAAAACACTCAGGGAATCGTAAAAAAAATAATAAATTGGTCCTCAGGATGATCACGCATGATTTGTAATGCTAAATCAATAGCATACAGTTCTGCAGTGAATATAGTGGATGTATGGGGAAGTGAAACCTGTTTCTGAATGTTGCCACAGAATGCGGCCGCGCCAACGCCGTCGTTGTTTTTAGAGCGATCTGTGAAGATTGCAGTGAGGCCTGGGTGATTTTCGTTTTCTAGTCGGCGGTATTCTTGGATGTATGTTGTTGGATGGGTTGTTTCCTTCTTTAGGGCTGTTAGTTCCATGTTTTTGTCGACGGTGACCGTATTCCATGTCGAGACGTCGAGATTCAGAAGCCGGTACGAGAATGCAGGTTTGATGGAAGGGGATTCGAGATTTAGGGATACTATTATATTGAGTGTGCGAATGGCAAATGAAGGCATAATTTTTTTATTTACGCACAATCTCCAGCCAGTAGGGGGGATAACTGAGTTAAATGCTGGATAACTCAAGTGGCTTTTCATTTTGAAATAGTATTGTAAGGAAAGTAACTGTCTTCGCAGGTTCAGCGGCATTTCACCGGTTAAAACATGGAGGCTTGCGACAGGTGTAGACTTGAAAGCTCCGGTAGCCAGACGAAGACAGTCGTTTGCAACGGGATCCAAGAGCTTAAGGGTGGTGTTGGATGCTGATGCGTAGACAATGCATCCG
Organism: Platorchestia sp. MABIK; assembly: GCA_014220935.1. Classification (NCBI taxonomy): domain Eukaryota; kingdom Metazoa; phylum Arthropoda; class Malacostraca; order Amphipoda; family Talitridae; genus Platorchestia; species Platorchestia sp. MABIK. Next base: position 94,224 of record JACJUY010003100.1, on the reverse strand, counting down.
TAGTCCATTATAGATCGAACAAAAAGTTTGAACATGAGAAGGAGAATGTGCTGGTCCCCTCCCCAATCGAGAGAAGGTATGGATATTAGCATGGCACATCCTTTCTTACATTTGGCTCTAATTTCGTCCATGTGTTTTTTCCATGAGAGTTTTGCGTCCCAGGTTAGTCCAATAAATTTTATTTCCTCTACAAACTTGATCTCTTGATTTGCGATTTTTAGGGGTATGGGCATCTAACTACAAGGCAACGTGGTGATGTGTTCGGCTCTGGATTTTTCTGTTGAGAGAGTGAAACCATTCGTTTGAGTCTATCGTACGGCACGATCGATACATTCCTGGAGTTTGGTTTTTATGACATTTAGATCACTATGTCAATAGCCGAGCTGGAAGTCGTCTACGAAAAGTGAAGCATGAAATCGCGGATCCTGAAGGATCAGAGAGGCGATACCGTGGGTTTTAATGGCAAAAAGGGTGACCGAGAGCACTGAACCCTGCGGGACGCCTTCTTCTTGCGGAAAAAAGTCGGACAAATAATTGTTTATTCAGTCTCTACAAGTTCGGTCGCGCAAGAATTCTTGGATGAACGAGGGGAGTCTTCCTCGTAGTTGCATTTGATGGAGATCCCGCATTATTCCAAATTTCCATGTTGTATCGTATGCTTTTGTTAGGTAGAAGAGCACACTTACGAAGTGTTCGTTGTGAACGAAAGCTCTCCTAATCGTAGTTTCAATGCACACTAGGTGGTCGATTGTAGATCTGCTTCGCCTACCGGCTTACTAGATATTGGTGAGGCAGCCGTGCATGTCGCATAAGTCTGAGAGTCTATTGCTGACAAGACGTTCCATTGTTTTGCAGAGGCAACTGGTTAGTGCGATGGGTCTGTAATTTTTGGGCAATTGGGGAGATATACGCGGTTTTGGAAAGGGGATTATAATTGCCTCTCGCCAGCTGGAGTGGAAATATCCGTTCAGTCAAAACTTGTTCATCATGGATAGTAGGCACTGCTTGCCGACTTCGGGTAGGGACTTTTAACATCTCAAGTGTGATTTGGTCGGCTCCAGGAGAGGAGTCTTTGGTGTTATGTTTAGAGCATCTTCTTGTTCTGCTACCGAGAACGGTATGTTGTATACTTCATTGTTGGTGGATGAAAAATTTAAACTTTCGTTTTGAAGCTTTTCTCTTTCTAGTTGAAATTCAGCAGGGTAGTTTGAGGCTCTGCTTGTATTGCTGAAGGTCATCGCTAGCTTTTTCGCTATTTGGGGCACGGTGGAATACGTAGTATTGTTTTCTTGTAAAATGGATATTTTTCGTTGGGGTTGGCCATTCATTTGCGAATATTTGCATAAACGGTTGTTAGAGGTGTATTTTTGGTGAACGTATATGCGAAACTTATCCACGCTTTCCGCTTTTCGGCACGTAAGAGGTTTCTGTGGATTGCTCGTTCTCTTTTCCAACGAAGAGCATTTTGCATCGATCTGGTCTGGCGGTATTTTTGGTATAGGTGTTCGCGGTTTCGTCGTGTTCCGGTCAATTTTGCGCTCCAATAGGGCTTTGGAAAAGGTTTTAATTTCAATAGTGGGTATGCACTCAGTAGCTGCAGCTAGTATGGCATCAATGATGGCTTGGAGGTGCTCTTCACAGTTTGTTTCCGGCGGGATTTTCAGCTCGTTCCACTTTGGGTGGTTTTCGGATGAGCGCCAATCTGCTCTTTTTAGACACCACACTGTTCTGCTAGGCTCGCATTGTTGAGCGTTCATTAGCTGGATTAGGATCGGGCAGTGATCGCTGTCCTCAGTAGAGAGACAGATAGACCAAGCGGAGGCGGAGAGAGGCTAGTGTTAAGGCCCCCTCACACGCACAAATATGTTGGCGGACATATCTGAACGGGTGATGAATTCGTGAGTTTNTCACCAACATACACCCCTACCACTCACCAACATACACCCTTACCACTCACCAACATACACCCCTACCACTCACCAACATATTTAATAACTTTATTGTAAATTTCACTCACTGTCAGTCCTTGCTTCGTCAAGATGAAAAAATGAATTTTGATACAACCCTGAAGTTCGAACCTTAATTATCTGAGCCAGAAATCGTTGAATCATGCACACAAAAGACCGTGAATTCTACCACTGCTTGTTGAGATTGTGTACGGCAGATCTTTGGGTTGTACGACTCCATTTTACGATATCTCAACTTACACGGGTAATAATTAGTTTTCATTTATTTTTATTTGCTTCTTGTTAGTTTAGGTTGCATTGAGGTGTTGTCGTACAACTCGAGAATCGGTTTTGCATACCTCGTGAAAATTGAAAACAAAAAAATTGTCTGCGTGGGGAATTATAATAAATGAATAGACAAAATCTTTCAAATTGTGCAACTTATTCATTGGCACATCGCCGTCGGGTATGTATACAAATAGTACACAATTTGTAAAAAATGCACAAAAAACCGTTTCTCCCATATTTCACGCGTCCTCCTCATGGGGATACACCTAATTTATCAACGGGATTCCGAGCTTCCAGTGAAATATGTGAGGTCCCAAGCTCAAATTGAGCAATGCATTCTTTTGTTGAAATAGAATCTAATTTTGTTTCGTGAAGGAACGTCCTTTTTTGGTTCACTACTGTCATGCTTTTCAGCAACTCTCACTTTCTTTTGTAACTTTAATCATGTTTCATTAACTTCTTTCTTAACTCACTGCTTCTTGCGCAGGGTTTTTTGTGTGGGAACACACTTTGTTCATAGGTTCCCTCTATACTCCATACTAAATGGTGCCTTCCTCCTTCCTCTCTTTATAACACCTTTTGTGGTTATGGAGGCTCAAGTTAACTTATCTCATTTAATCGAGTCACGCGTAGAGAGATAATCAAAACAGGACGAGCAGCACCTGCGATTTTTCTGAAGAAGTTTTCAAATGAACTCCTTGATTCTGACGTGAGCCGCAGGTACACACGGAGGGAATTTGCATCATGCTGCTGACCGACCAGTAGTCACAAACTCAATTTTTCTAAACACTCAATAAAAACTAAGCGATGGCACTATCCAGGTCATATTTACAATATCCAAAATTCTATACTATAATTGATTTTAAATTTGAGTTCAATATTGAACTTCAGTTTAATCCCTTGAGGTTAACGCTTTAGCAGCTTTTAAAGCTCCACGTCTAAATTGATATAATAATACAATGTTTTTCCCAAATTGACATAATTTTGAACACCCTCTGTGGTGTGTGCGTGTCAATTCATGTGCATGCGTATGCACGAGCATGTACGAATGTATCTAAGAAAATCATGATTTAAAACGAACAAACTTATCCTTTCCTTTTTTATCCTATAAGTGAGATTTCCTAGAAATCGTCCAATTTCACCCATTGTACGAATGTATGTACTGTACGAGTGCTCTTTTCACCAAATTTCAATTTTAAAAAGAAACGTCATTTGTATCTAAGATAAGTCGGCAAGTGGAGCCGGCCAAATTTGAATTAGTTTCCGAGTAAAATTAATCATCGGAAGCAATTATTCTTCCAGCAGTTTTAGAAAGGTTTCATAAATATCGGAGGCTTGTTTTTGTGACACGCCGATGGTTTGTTTGGCATTTGTATTACGGAAATGAAAAGTGGAGGTGGGATGTATAGAGTGGCGGCTGTGGCGAAGCTCTTAGGCATTGTGGCGGCTGTGGCGAAGCTCTTTAGCATTGTGGCGGCCGTGACGAAACTCTGTGGTATTGTGGCGGCTGTAACGAAACTCTTTGGCATTGTGGCGTCTGTGGCGAAGCTCTTTGGCATTGTGGCGGCTGTGGCGAAGCTCTTTGGCATTGTGGC